>JAGFPH010000042.1:80002-95881 GCA_018207615.1 Philaenus spumarius
CATTTTGAAAATTCAGTGTGGGGTATCGTTATATATCTTTTTGGGTACGAGAATCCCGATTTTGACAATTAAAATGTCGTAGCTCGTCGCGGTCTCGTTTTTGGGCCATAATTTTGAAAATTCAGTGTGGGGTATCGTTATATATGTTTTTGGGTACGAGAATCCCGATTTTGACAATTAAAAAGTCGTAGCCCGTCGCGGTCACGTTTTAGGACCAACATTTTGAAAATTCAGTGTGGGGTATCGTTTTTTATGTTTTTAGGTACGGGAAAACCGATTTTGACAGTTAAAAAGTCGGAGTGACGTTTTTGGATACAAATTTTGAAAATTCAGTGTGGAGTATCGTTTTACCGGTATATGATTTTAGGTACGGGAAAACCGATTTTGACAGTTAAAAAGTCGTAGTGCGTCGGAGTGACGTTTTTGGATACAAATTTTGAAAATTCAGTGTGGATTACTTATTTTTTTAACTAAATGGAACAAATAAAAAGTAATTTTAACTTCATTTAATTTTTCAATTCATGTGTTCTGTCTAGACGAGCCAAAGTCTCGAAAAAGTGTTTGATATTTTCACTAGTTCTGTTTTAAATTTAAATTAAATTATTGTAAATTAAACTGGAGAACGGTAAAATCAATTCAATGTTTGTTGTTAATTGCTGTCATGCCCTCTCAACTCCACCGCTCTCGACCCTCTTGTTTGTGTGGCCGCATATACTATACACTTCGTTCTTATAGCTGTCGTACCTGGCTTCATTAAAGTAAATAAGTACAACTTGTTTTATAGCTGTCGTACCTGTCTTCGTTAAGGTAAATAAGTAAAACTTAAAAAAAATTGTGGATGAAATATTAAATACAATTTGTGTTGTCCATGACCGCACAATTGTGCGGGTTGCCACTTGGAGGGTTAAGCGATAAAATTACCGGGAATGCGATTACAATTTACCGAGAATTATGAGTGATTTTTATGTCCCTTGGCTTTCCACCCAGGTCTATACAAATAGAAAACAGCTTTTTTTGTACAGTATAGTGAAAAATATATACAGGGTGTATCAGGAAGAAACGGAAAGAATTGTAGGACGTGTTCTACTGGTGAAAATAATGAAAAAAGTTCATATAAACATAGGTCCGCAAAAGCTTCGTTTTCCAGATATCCGCCATTTTGTTTTTTGTACAAAATAATTCATATCTAGAGAACGGTTTGACTGATTGAGTTCAAACTTTTCATGAAGTTTAAACTAATAATGATATACCTCAAGAAAAATAAACGATTAAATCCAATCATGTGTTTCAAAATGGCGGCTGTTTGAAAATTTCAAACCTAAATTACTCCAAAACTGTACATTTTAACGAAAATTGTTAAGACATCTTTTTTGTAGCCCTTTTGATTCCCTATCGGATGGTCTAACCGTCAAAACAATCGGATGAAGGATAATAGCTAAGTTAAAAGGTAATGACAACAAATGTCCATACAATATTGTAGTATTTACTGTGTTGGTATAGGATGCCGGGTTGAACAAACCAATTAGTACACATAACTTAACTGTTATCCTTCATCTGATTGTTTTGACAGTTACACTATCCGATAGGAAATTAAACCCAATCATGAGTTTCAAAATGGCGGCTGTTTGAAAATTTCAAGCCTAATTTACTCCAAAACCGTACATTTTAACGAAAATTGTCAAGACATCTTTTTTGTAGCCCTTTTGATTTCAAATTCCAAATTCTTATGAACAAATAAATTGCTAAATATTAATAATTATTCGAAACAATCAAAAGTTTAATTATTAAATTATTAGATTTTTTCCTCTTTGTACAAAAGATATGTTTCCATACCAAACAGGTATTTAATTTTTGTGAAAAAAGAAACAAATTGCAACATTTAAAATATAAATAAAATAATATATTTTGTGTTTTAAATTGAATTTTGGGTTATTAACTGCCGTAAACACTTAAGTTTTGTAAAAATTTGAATACCATTTTTATGTTATGGTTAATCTTCGCAAAGATTATTATTAATTTATATATGCACAATAAGTTTTATGTTACTAGTTAATTTTTATAAATTGCACTTCCGAGATATTAGTATTTTTGTATTAATGAATTTCTCTTAATCAAATGTGTGGTTATGTGGCACCTATTGAAATAGTGTTTATAGACAACTTGTCCTTCACCTCAGTATGATTTTTAAGAACATTGCAAAAATTAGTATTGAAATTTATGTAAGACTTCGTAAATATAAAAAAATATTAGAATGCAACTACAAATAGAAAATTCTTCTATTTTTGACTGAATATCTTATTTTATAAATCTGACATGAATTTTGGAAAACCGAGCGGCGGGTAAGTATGACTAGAGAGAATTGTGGTTGGTTGCACAAAATTGAAGTTTAACGTTCTATTTTACACTGGTGTTATAAGTTACCAAATTTCTATGAGCAAAGACTAGTGTATAAGCAAATAGTTTCTGATCACATATTTTATATGAAAAAATTCACATGAAAAATCATTTGAAATGAAACCGGGAATTAATGGTCAAATTTTGGACTGTGAATAAAAAGCTTGATCTTTCACATGAATTTTTCATAAGAATTTTAAGTGCGAATTTTTCACATGAAATTCTAATTAAAAAAAAAATAATTTTCCCGTCTTTTTTTAAGAATTACTTGCAATTTTAAAGAAACTAATGTTTATACAAGCAAAAACTGTTAAAAGTTTTGTTTGTCAAAATACTTACGAAATTAGTAAAGCATTTAATAAATTTCGTTAATTTAAAACCGAGATAAATAATGTGTATAAAACTAGAAGAAACATATTGATATTTTCAAAGATTCATTTTTTTAAATCAATAAGTTACATCATGTATATTTATTTATACAAAAAAAAACTTTCAAAAGATTTGTTTGCCAAAATACTTACAAAGTTAGTAAAGCATTTAATAACTTTCGTTAAGTTAAAATATATATGCATATATCATTTCATGAATTTAACGTATTAATTTTGAGATTTCTTTAGTAATAAGTTGAAATTTTTTAAAAATAAATAAGAGCCGGAAAAGGAAAATATAAGAATTTGTTTGAGTAAGTTGAAGAGAATAAAACGCAAGGTCATACTTACGAAAGTTTTACCTTTTTGAAAGGTTTTTTTGTCGAGATTTCATTTCTTTTTAAAGGTAAAATTTTATTGGGCAAAATAAAGATTCAATTGTTTGTAGGAGTAAAGTATAATTTTACTCAATCTTACGAGCACGAAAGGCACAGTGTGCTTCTTTGGATTCTAAACTATATTTAAGTGTTTTCCATTGGTATTTTTGTAATGTGTATGAGAGAGGAAAAAGTAAACCTAAATATGTTTTTGATTACATTTAAGGGGATATACGCAAGGCCATACTTACGAAATTTTTACCTTTTTGAAGGTTTTTTGTTTTTGGGATATAGATAATACATTGGAAATTTAAATATAAGGCTAGTACATTCTTATATATTTCTGACTATAGTCTATTGGTATTGTTATTTATAAATTTGTTGAGATGCCTCAAGATAGCCCTTGATTTGGAATATAGGTCAAATGGGAACAACTGTTTTGGTAGTAGGCTACAATGATTGTATACATGGAATTTGCTCCGTTATTAATTCTGAAAGAAAGACAGTCCAAATATGTAATTTCTATACCAATGAATTTATTTGAACTATTTTCTTTACTTTTTAGTTGTTTTGTTGTTAATATGTTTCATTTATGACCTTGAATATGTTTGTTTATTAGTCAAGTGTTTATAGAGCACAAATCAAAGGACACACTCATTGCAAACGAGTTTAGAGGTTTATATCTCATGACTGTTGCTCAAAATAAAAATATATTGAATCACATTTTATAGTATTAAATGTTACCTAATCAACAATAGCAATCTGAGTGTGGGAATAAAAAAAATCTCTTTAGTTTGTAACCTAGATAATATCAGGTAGTGATAGTTTAGGAGCATGAGCTGGATGTGCTAACTTGTAATATCATAATGCTTATACAGCCTAACAATTTTTGGACAACAAGAGCCAGATGTATTAAAGTTTCAACATGGAATTACAACTATCAGGAAGAAAATCTTCAAAGTATCTTTCAAAAATGTCAAGTATTTTTCTAAAAACACTTCCCCAAATCATCCCTCAAAAGGTTGTTTCAGACATTGTTCAAAGTTGTTTAAAGTTTTAGAGAACAAAAAGTACAAAAATGTATTTAATGGTAAGATTATAAGATCATACTTATTGGACTCTTTTCTATACTAATATTATAAAGAGGTAAAATTTCTTTGTATGTAGGGGGTAATCTCTGGAACTACTGAACCGATTGAAAAAAATAGTTTTACTAATAAAAAGCTACACTATCCCTGAGTAACATAGGCTAGAATTAATTTTGATAAAAGCCTTTTTTATTTCAATATTTGTAAATTTAGTCGGAAAAAATCTTAGGTTAGGCTTAGACTGATGAATCATCACATGTATTTACATTTATTACCATAGCAACTAATTGAATAAAATAACAGATAAAACAGCTAATTTAAAAATGTTGAAGCAATTATTTAAATTTCAAACTTTTAGGTTAGGTTTTTATTCAAGTGTAGACCTGAGCCTTGCTGGTTCTTTTAACCTTTAATATAACTGCTGTTATAAAATATACAAAATAATTTGATTTGAACATTTAACATTATTTACAATCTTAGCTTTGGGGTTATTGTCTATATAATCACATATATTATTTCTCAAGGCCATTTTTTTGTCGGTACGCCATAACTTCCTTAATGCATCATCAAATTACATGAATGAGGCATCATTTTAAAGCTTTCTTTAACCGCTACACCGGAAAAATATACAAAATACAATTATACGAAAAAAAAATAAAAATAATAATAAAGAATCCGAAAGTAACAGTGATGTAAGATCAAGTAAGTCGTAGGAATATTTTTCTGGCATTGGCAACACTGATGATAACAATACCCAGCTGGAGAGCTGCCGTTACGCCACACTACATTGCTATTTTTAATTAATTGTAAGTGTGGTTATAAACAGCATTGTGGATACACCTATTTGTTGTTGTTTACCTTCTGCAAGTTGGTAAGTTGTTTAAAAATATATAATAACAATAACAAAATTATTTCTCTTTAACATGGATTTAAATTAATAAAACACTGTTAGTAAGTTAGAATGTGAATGCTTTACACGGGTCAGCTAGTATATATAAAAGGCAAAGCCCTCACTCACTCATCATCACTAATTCTCCCACTTCCCATGAAACTAGAGAGATGAAATTTGGCATGTGTAATGTGTATACTTTGTGATGTAAATAGGAAAACTAAAGAAATTTCATTTTGATATTCATATTTTTAAGGGGGATAGGGGGGGGGGGTAGTTTTGGGGTAGTTTTGACTGATCACAGTTTCTCAAAAACCATACCACCTAGGAACTTGAAATTTGGTGCACATATTGCTCATAGGCACTAGATGAACACTAAGAAAGGATTTTAAAATATTTGTCATGTAAGGGTTGAAACAACCACTAAAACAATAAATATTGTTTGTTATATATCTCAAAAACCTTACCTCCTAGGAACGTGAAATTTGGTACATGTACTTGCCATAGGGGCAAGAGGCGAAATAAGAAATGATTTTAAAATATTTGTCCTTTAAGGGATGAAACAACCCCTAAAACAATAAATATTGTTTGTTATATATCTCAAAAACCTTACTTCCTAGAAACGTGAAATTTGGTACACGTATTTGTCATAGGAGCTAAAGGCCCACTAAGTAAGGATTTTAAAATATTTGGGATTTAATGGTTGAAACAACCCCTAAAAAATAGGTATTGTGTGTTATAATTTCCTTAAAGCTAGAAAACTAAAATTTTGTACGTTTATTTCTTACACGATAGATATAAAAAGTAAACCAGTTAAACATTTTGCCACTTTCTGCTAAGGGGTGAAAATGTAGTAAAAACTACTAAAATTATAAATATTAATTGAATAGCGCCTAGGAACGTGAAATTTAGTACTCATTGCCCATATTGATATTCATATTTTTAGGGGTAGTTTTGGGGGTTTAGGGGTAGTTTTGACTGGTCACAGTTTCTCAAAAACCATACCACCTAGGAACTTGAAATTTGGTGCACATATTGCTCATAGGCACTAGATGCACACTAAGAAAGATTTTAAAATATTTGGCCTTTAAGGGTTGAAACAACCCCCTAAAACAATAAACATTGTTTGTTATACTTTCCTTAAAGCAAGAAAGCTAAAATTTTGTACATTTATTTCTTACAAGATACATATAAAAATATAAACCAGTTTTACATTTTATCACGTTCTGCTAAGAGGTGAACATTTAGTAACAACCCCTATAACTATAAATATTAATTTAATACCACTAAGGAACGTGAAATATTTGGTTCACATATTGCTCATAGGCGCTAGAGGCACACTAAGATAATTTTAAAGTATTTGGCATATAAGGGTTGAAACAACTCCTAAAATAATAAATGTTAATGGTTATACTTTCCTTAAAGTTAGAGAGCTGAAATTTTGTACATTTATTTCTTACAAGATACATAGAAAAAGTAAACTAGATTTGCATTTTGTTGCGTGCTGCTAAGGGGTGAAAATGTAGTAATAGTGTTGATTGTTATACTTTCCTTAAAACTAGAGAATAAACCCTTAATAAATTAAGGAATTTAAAAATAATAAACCACTATGTTACATCCTAATTAAAATAAATAAAACATATTAGAATTTAATAGTAGGGACTATTTATTGTAAAATAACCTGTTTGCATTTGCTTCGACGCATGTCACCGTGGGGGTTGACGAGCGAAGCAAGCAGGGGCGAAGCCCTCTAGTCTAATATAATTCAACATATATTATTGTTACACATTATAAATAAAACGCTGATTTATACCAAAGGGTTAACACAATTTTAGGTTAGACTTATAAAATCAATACACGTTTCTTAAAAGCATTTTGAATTAATACCATAGTAACCAGAAAAACACATGAATAATAAATATGTTAATTTTTTAGGTTAGCTGGTTAATATGTATGATAGTACGATAAGCAGTGTTGTAGGGATTTTTAACTTGGTAATTTAAAATGTGTACAATTATAAGGATTATAAAACTGTAGGCCTATTTGTTAAAATTTTGTATTTATATACGTACAGTCGTGGTCATAGAAATTGCATCACTTAAAAATAATTAAGGATCTCCTTAAACCAATGTTGTTCTTTTCTTTTGATAATTTAAAAATGTTTTGCAAAGGAAAAGAGTCTGTTATGAGCCGTGAAAATGGTTAAAACCGAAATAAAAAATAAATAATATTCATAAATGATAAATAAAATGTTTAGTGTTAACGAGGAATTTAAGAAAAAATTGTTTTTTACATACTCATATGAATTTATTTGAAAAAATTGTATAAAAAAATTAAAATATATTTATTGAAATATTAATTTAAACTAGTATTTTGTTAAACTGCCACTAGCCGTGATAACTGAAGCGATCCTGTATGGCATTGAGTTGATCACATTTTTTATGATTTCGTCACAAATTTCCTCATTCCACACTTTTTCGGTTGCTTGTTTCAGCTCATCTTTATTTTTAGGATTTGCAATACATTTATTTAGGATTTGTTTACACATTTAGAATTAAAAAGATAACGATCATGGGTTATGCAATTTCTATGACCGCGACTGTAAATATGTATTTAAAGAAAGATAAAAATGTTATCTTTTAATTGCTTTTTATTTCATATTGATAGATCAAAAGATTTAGAATTTATTAATATTATAGTAAAGAAATTGAATAGGTATCCCTTTAAATTTGTATAAACAAATATATTGGTAATAAAAGGTTGTATTTATATTCAGTTTATAATATCAGAGCAAATCGTATAATGTATTATAAGTTCTTCGTATCAGTGCAAATCGTATCGCATACTTTAGTTCTATAACTCATATTAAAAAAATCAACTTATTAAGAATAAAAAGATCAATTATAATGGTTGAAGTTGTGAACATAACCCAAAAGTATAATCTACGATGGGTTTTATTTAAGTATTACAGATGATGGGGAAAACAGCTGTTATATGTTACTCCTATACAATGAAAATAAATTCCACTAAATTCCTTCAAACTATAAATCTAAAACTATTTTATAATTTTTTAAATCCATAAAAAAACATTGGCAAATCAATTACTTAAGTCAAAGGAATGAAATGGAATAACTACCCTTAAAATTAAATCAATCAATAGCGAAGAGTTGCTGAGTCCACTAATTTATAATACTTGTAAACAAATTTGAGTGATTATTTATTTATTCTGGGCAGATTCCCTATATTTATCAGAGGTGTTTTATTATAATATTTATACAAAGGAAAGTTTATTTTGTAATTGTTTGGTGTAAGTCGTCTAGTTTCATTAAAACAATCAAACTTAAAACAAATCAATTATATCAAACAAATATTTGAAGTAAGTTTAGCACTGCCAAGTTCATTGAGTAGGAGTAGTGGAAAAGATGCGTATGACTTATTGTGTATGGTATTCTATTTGATTAAGGGTTGGGAACAAAACATTCTCATTTCCATTTTAACAAGAAATCATGATTTCAGTTTCTAAGACTTCTAAATACTGAATAAACCCGCTCCTATTGTGAATTACATTTGAAAGATATACTGTAAGTTTTACATGAGATGGACTACATTTTTTATCTGTTACGAGACCAAGGTTCTCTTCTGTATACGACTTGAAACCTAGACCTCAGCTATTTTAAATTAATGGTCCAAGTCTTCAAAAATCTTTGAAAAAAGTTTACAAACTAATATTATTACAAACATAAAAAACTATAGCCATACTTATTTAAAACTTTGAATTAATCAAGTTGATCAAATTGTAAGTTGACTTGGTTTATTAGGTGCTGGTCAAGCCACAAGAAGTTGTGAAACCATTAGCTGCTACAGAAACCACATCTTGGATGCCTACACTTACGCCTAGTAATGGATTTCCTCAAGTTATAGATACAAATTCTGTTTTGACTTTAAGTGAAAAACAAGTTCTTATTCAAGATGATGAAGATTGGTATTCAAATAATCAAGCCAGTTGTTTGCCAAACTGGATTTCTGCAGCTAATCCTTCACTAACATTGCCTGCTCCTAGCAATCAATCTTCCAGGTACGTCTATCTATACTAACATTATTATGAGGTAAATTTTGTGTGCATGTTCAGGGTATTATATTCTACCCAATTTTATCAATGCTCCACATTGTATAGTCAATTTATAATACTCTCAACTCTCTTAACTTATCTAACATGGATAAATAATTACTCTCCTCTTGATTTTTTTTGTATAAATGTTTAGTAACTGGGTTGGTATTATAATTTTCTTTCAATAGTTACAAATTTATTTTATTATGCTTTAGACCACATATTTTACGATTGATTAATAATCTACAAAAAACTTTAATAATTTTAATTAGTTTAATTACAGGCTCTTTTATCTCGGGTTAAAGGATTGTGGTTATTAAATATGCAGTGTGGAATATTACAACTTAATTCTAAACAATGGAATTCTTAAATCTAAATTTCTAATTATACATACACCAAAGTCCAAATGTTTTATTTATAAGATTGATTAATGTAATGTTCAACTGTAAGTTTAAATTTCGTATATGAATTTTATTAATTTAAATTGGGTGGATATTATTTCAAATTTCTTGCAAAGTAGATATATTCTTTGATACTTATATTGTCTTTGCTTCTGGTTATTTAAAATTGTTTTATATATTTTTCAAATGTATACTTGTAGTTATCCCCGGTATATGTATACAAACAAAACTGGTTTAATACTTTTAAAAATTGAAATATTTTGCAAAACCTTTAAATACGTCTCACCTGTACTGGGTAGCTAACTGGGTACTCACTAATTGGCTTCAGTTTTTAAACGTCCCCGTGCTATAATGGGTAATTGCCTCAATTTGTATTTTTTCCGCCACTTGTTGTTAAACAGGCACTGGGTCAAAACTTATGAAATATTATTTACTTTAAAGTCATTCCATTGTCTCGTGTATTATACAACTAGTGTTTTTACAACGGTTTTGATAGATATCCACTATTTAAATTGTTTATTTTTATAAGTACTTGGGTGACCGAGCATCGCTCAGTACTTTTTTTTAGGAAAATGTATGCAAATATGAATAACATACTGAATTTGTTTATGTATTTTAGAAATAACAAATAATAATTATAATCATTACATAATGTATATTGCCTTTATAGAAATATAAAGAATGCAGAAACTGGTGAAAAGGGTTTTAGAACGGTTAATAAGAGTACAAAAATAATGTTTTGGTTACGTTTGGTGTTGAAATCAGCTGATAGTGAAAATATAGGAAACAGCTGATTACTGTTATTATTATAGTCAACAAATATATGTAATGATTTTAAACTCCATAAGCCCAAATGAGTTTTTCAAATGAGTTGTTTAGAAAAATACGAGTTTTCCTGAGGTAGTGGTTTTCACCAATAGATTTAATAGACCCAAAAGCCTCTAATCCCAAACATTCAGCAAAATATTTCCGCTGGATCTCGAGATTGCTCGTTCGTACAAACAAACAGACATTGCTCGTATTAGAGTATAGGATATCCACTTTTATATAACATACGTTGTATACAAGCATCACCGTTCAAATCTATGTACTGTCACCAACTCACTAACATCTGTGACTTGTGTACGGATTTGTCTACAGAGCTCTAAACTGATATTTCGTATCATATTACACAACATTTTACCGTTTTTAATTTATGTTTACATTTAAAAACATCCTTTAACTTTGTTAGTAATCATTTACTTAAACTAAAATAAATACACAATGCTTTTTAATTTGTAACTCCAACTACTTATACTAACATGAAATTCATTTATACATAAGAATAGTGAAAACATTCTTATTCCATACATTAGGTTCAAATTTGTCACTATTATTATTTGTTTCTGAAAAGGGTAAGTTTAATTTATTTAGCTGTTATTTTAGTTTATAAAATGGGTGTTTATAGTTAATTGTTTAATATTCTAAAAATCCCAAAGTTACTTAAAGGTTATTTTTTGTCTAAAATGAATTTCAATGTTAATTTCTAGGTTTTTCTATGAATCTTACTGTTCACTGTTCTTAAAACCAGAATCCTTTATTTAATTATTGAGTTTATTTCTCTCTCAGTTTCTGAAAATGTTACAACTTTTCTGTAATCTCAGAAATGACTGACCTATTTGAAAAATCTTTCATTTTGGTATAATGAATATAAAATTCTATAACTACTGAAGCAAACAATCAAATAGGTTGACAAAGATATGATTTAATAATTATTAAATATTGTTAAATTTGATATACAATATTACAATAGATTATTTCTTGAATTTAAATTGGTTCGATTGTGAAATAGAAAAGATATATGCCATTGGCATTAGTTTATATTAAGATTTGCTTAACTTTGTGATTAAAATAAATCTTTTAAATTAATCTTGGGTACAGTTAGTTACAGGCCTGGGGTTGAATAATTTTTTTGTATAAAAAGTTTATCAAAAGAAATAATATACTACACAGATATTATACCACGTCTGTTCAGCACTGTTTTTCACTGCTTCTACTACTTTAAAACAATTTGAAAATTTTCAAACTCAATAATCGTCGTTTTCACATCTTGATACATCAAGGCTTGGGTATACAGTATTTCTTTAAGTTGGAGTGCTTTGAAATTCAGCGTGTCCCTTGTAGTTTGGATTGTCCTCGCTAGGTTCTCCGGCGTTGCGATAGCTGGTTCTCGATGTTGATTGGTCTGTATTGGCTTCCTTCTTGTAATTTGATTTTCAACTTTAAACTACGACATAAGTTCGTTAACTGTACTTAATTAGTTATTTGTTATCTATTTCTTAATTGTCTTTTTCTTATTATTTTGATACCAAAATATTATTTATTGAAGTTAATTAATATAACCACGCTACATTTAAAATCGACTTGATTTCCTCATTATCATAACAAACATGGCTGTGTTCCATTAGAATTCTATTGATTTGTAATAATTATTATAATTAGATTCTAACACATTTGATATAAACTAATATTCATTTATGTCTTAATTATTTGTAATAAGTATAATTTTGTCGGTTGCCATCATGTTCTATTAGATTTGAATGTTTGTTTGAATTTTCGACTTGACTAGGTTTGTTTAATTTTGAAATGTGGAAAAGGGACATGGCATCTCTATTTTCAATTGTTTTGTTATAATCATCGTTACTTGAATGGAATTCTACTGATTTATACATCTGATAAAACTGATATGATGAAATAAATAGTGAATACAGTTATTCCTTGTGTGTGATTTGCTGTGATTAGTGGTCTAAGTTTAATATAGATCATTTGATTTTGTGTGCTAAACTAGACTTAAAATTCAACTATATGCTAGACTAAGGATGGTTCAGTTTTACATTATTTATCAGTTTCACACAGTGTTTTGATATTTGAGTGATAATCAAATTGTTTCTAGATTGGTTCTATATACTGGGTGTCTATAAAGTCCCCCACCCCCCTTTGGAACAAGTATAAATAAATAAATGAGCTTCGAGGTATCTTTTTATGACAAAGGGAGATGAATTTTGGTGTAACCGACCATTTCACCCCTTACCCCAAAATGGGGGTTGAGAGGGTAATTCAAAAATCTTAAATACAAACCCCCATCAAGTGATACCTAATTTTAAAGGGCTTGATAAATGAAGAAGAATGGCACAAATTAGAGGTCTCTATCTTAACCCCATCAAAAATGGTGGTCAGTCATAAGATGTTAACATTACTGGTTTGTGTTAAGATTACTATTTGGGGTTTGGGAATGTGCTCTTTGAATCGTGTTTTAAATGCATTTCAAACCAATAAAAATTTGCTGAACATTTAATAACCACCGGCCATACTTACATCAATATCTATAATAATCTGCAAATGTTAAATAAATGCTCCAAAGGCTCAATCATGAATGACATTGAAGAATTCCACATTTATAAAGCTACTATTTTAGGCCCAAGCTCCTTGTTGAATGAGAAGATCTATTTCCAATCCAATACTTTCTTTGACAGCCGAACCCCTTCAATCTTCAAAATAAATAACACTATACAAGGCTAACAAATAAATCAGTAGTGATACAAGGACGGAACAGAGTACACATGCGCGATTTCCTTATTTAAATGAAATTACATTGTCATATTTATAACCCATTGCGTGTGTTTGTGTTTGTATGTTAATGTTTATGGAGTGTTAATGTGTAATTTGTTGTAATTTGACGCGCATTAAACAAATGCAAATCATTAAAAATTTTAATTGGTTTAAAAATGCCTGAAAAATAGACGAACCGATCTGAGACGGTCTAAGCAGAGCTTATCCGCTCAGGGCGATTTTATTTTTTAATTTGGTTAAAATATACTAAGTCTTTCAGACAGGCCTAATCATTTCTGAACGTGAAGCAATGTAAAGTCCAATTTTGCTAACGAAATTAGACAAGACTATTAGAACAATGAAAAACTAAAAGATGTTAAAAAGTGGATATTTTTATATATTTGAACTCAGAGAATAAAGGAAAATAATAAATGTAAATAAAGATTTTTATAATTTATCAAATAAAAAAGATACAATAAAAACAAAA
The DNA here is from genome assembly GCA_018207615.1 of Philaenus spumarius. Classification (NCBI taxonomy): domain Eukaryota; kingdom Metazoa; phylum Arthropoda; class Insecta; order Hemiptera; family Aphrophoridae; genus Philaenus; species Philaenus spumarius. Next base: position 93,703 of record JAGFPH010000042.1, read on the forward strand.
AGGTATAAAAAACCAAAACTTGAATTTTTTACAATTTTAAATATTTAATTAAAACAAAACAAAATAAGAATAGAGTCATAAAACTTAATATAAAGAGAGTTTTGGAAAGAGTAATGTTTAGCTTAAAATTATTAGGGTAAAAAGGTTACTCCTGTAATGTTTTTTAATATTAATAAGAAAAGTATAAAAGTTTTTATAAAAGTAAACCAGCTACTTAAGGGAAGGAGAATTATTATAACCTAAATTTTAAGTAAATGTTATTAATTAATAAAGGAAGTGTACAGACTTAATAGAGATAGAGGAATTAAATTAAAAACGGTTAAAAAGGGGTTAACTAAAAATAAAGAATTTTCAATAACTAAAGTTTACCTAACTTGAGAACCAAGTAAGATAAAGTAAAATGGAAAACGAATAAATCAATAGTCGAAATGGCCGTCATTTAAAGACGACGAAAAACCAGGATTGTTAGACAGATCGTAAAGGTAAATATATAAATAAATCAATGATAGGACTTCTACAAAAATAATCAAGGAAGAAAAGTACTGGAAAATCGAAGTAGCGGAAACTCGCGAGCGCGAAAGAGAAGAAATCGCGAACAGCCGCAACTTCTAAACGTGATGTCGTAGAACAACGAATCAAGTTTGTAGCCTGTGGTTCCAGAATTAAGAAGCAAAAGTTTCCGAAAACCGTTCCAGGATAGAGATGACGGGAACGGGAGATACAGGTTTTCAAGAAAAAAGTGTAACTAGGAATCAAGCAGAAGTTAACAGGACTCGGTATTCACACTTTGAATCTGTCGAGTTTACAGTAAGAAGGGTGGGGCATACGTCACGCCAACCCCAAGAAATTAAAACCACAGTAATTAGAAAAATATAATTAACAAAACTTTGCATAAATTAAAAATTTTAAATTAATAATAAATAAACGAAGTGTCCGGAATACAGGAAAAATAATATAAAAATTATAAACAAAGAAATCGTCGAGATATAAGGAAAAGGAAAAGCTAAAGTGGAAGAAGTTTTACATACCGAATTGGCAACAGTTTATCCCATGAAAGGGAGATGAAGAAATCGGGCCGAACGCTTCGGCAGTCGCAAAAGAACTCACGTACTGTCTCCACGCTTCTCTACAGGAGTAGATAGTCAACTTGCGTGCTATCTCCACGCGTCCATACTTGTTAGCCTACAGAAATGAAGTAGATTCACAGTTTATTTTTTCTACGTAAAATCACCAAATGTTAAAGTCAGTAGAGGCAGTTAACGATAAATGGAAGGAACAGCTATATGAAAAAATAGCCGATAACACTATAGAATCGGTTGTCGATATCGGGATCTTCAGGGACTTCGTCATTCATAGGAGGAAACTAGAAGTACAACAAGACTGTCAGTGCAAGGGTGCCTGCTACTGCAGGCTACAACATCCAGGACTCATCTAGATCCACAGCACTTCCCTAAAGGAAACTAGACGTGCCAGGCTGGGAAAACATCTTGAGCCAACAACGGTACTTAGCAGCATCAGCGAACCTCGCAGACCTACAAGAACACCTAGTAGGAACACTATATTAAATAATCTCGCACAAGGTTTAGTCAGTAACATCCTATTTAAATTAATACATATTGCAGCATGGCATTTTAATTTCGTTTAATAAAATATTTGGGGAAAACATAACTTGCAAAACTTAAATTCATTAAAATCTATCTCTCACAACAGCCTACGTTTTTAAAGTCAATTAAATAATATTGTATATATATATATATATATATACATTTATGTGATTATCGATAAGAACAGTTTTATTTCAAGTTTTTATTTTTATGTAAAGTCTTAATTAACATGTATGTTTGGTTTAAACTTCAACCCTCCCAGTGGCAGACTGCCCAAAGTGGCGTTCTCTCAGGCGCAAGATGCAGCTATTTCGACAATTAGCGAGAATTTGCATTTTCGATTAATTAATTCACTTAGAATTATCCAATCGTAATAAAACCGGCACCATTGGAAAGAAAATGAATTAAACTTTAACTTTTGTATTTAAAACTTTTTCGTAAAACGTATTTTTACATACGTAATCATCGTTTCAAAATTGTAGAATGTCAAACAGCTGTTTTCCGTGCGACATCGCGATGTTAAAAACGTAAAATATCATCATTTTCAACCGTCTGCAACTCCTCACAGTTGTCAA
>JAGFPH010000042.1:100881-135860 GCA_018207615.1 Philaenus spumarius
ACCCTGAAACTCACATGTATTACAAAGACCCCCTCTGATTATGGTTCAAATTGCAAAATTTTAATCATAATCAACCAAAAAAGAAATATATGTGAGTTGAAGCACCATAGAAATTCATAGTCACCCCACAAAAATACCTCGTCCGCAATTGAATTTACAAAAACATTTAAATTATTCATCTCACTCAACCATACATACGTACCATAACTACAAATCAGAATACATTATTCATAAATATATACAATACAAATTTTTACAGAGTCCAAATTACACCTGAAAAGAAAAATTTTATATACAATATGCAACATCGTATCAATGTATTGTAAGTCAAAACAATCCAAGTTCACAAACATATTTATCCTCAGCATAAATCTTTATCATAGGTTTCACCTCTAAAAACAATAAAATCAACATTTCATTATTGCATCATGAGTTTGCTTTACATTCATAAATTATTCTTTATGAAATACAACAATTGTATCCGCTCTGAGATAACAATTAAAATCCATTACATCACTTCTTCCACATTAAAACTTCAAAATTCAAATTCAAACTGAATCAACACATTAATTTGCTTTACAATCATAACTCTTTTATGAAATACAACAATTGTATCCGCTCTGAGATAACAATTTATATCAATTACTTTACTTTTATGAACTCATTAACCACTTTCAACTTTACTTTACATTACATTACTTCATTTTACTTTGCATAAACTTTCTTTACTTTGCAAAATTTTACTTTGCTATGCAAGAATTTTACTTTACTTTGCAAGAATTTACTTTACTTTACATTCTTTCTTCGACTCTTGATCAATTATTATACAAATTTACAACATTTTATCAAAAATAGTCATTATAAATATATCTTAAATCTAACATTTCACTCATACATCATTCATTCTACTGTATAACTTGCCAACTTTTTTATATAACCCCCTCAAAAACTCGGTTACTCTATTTTAAATATTAAATCATTCAAATGAAACAAAATTTTATTAACTATGAATTTATCTTCTCTTTCTTGAATGTATAAGATGGTGGAGTATGTAAGATTGGATCTGACCGTAAGATCAGCAGTGAAAGACGGATATAATAGACATGTTTTTTAGGGATTGGACAACCCTTCTCCTGTCAATGGATCAGGAGAGGGAAAGGGAAAGATAGATAAGGAATTTGGATTTATTAAAAGAAAGACGCCTTAAATTTCAAAGAACTAATCAACAACAATCTGGCGGAATTTCTAAATTCATCTAGATGAACTTTCTGATGACACAAACGAGGAAAAAAGATTTTTCTTATTAAAAGACGGAGAAAGAGAAGAGATATCGAAGACTAAACGAGGTTGATCAATATTGGCAGACGTACACAACAAAGAAGAGACACTCTGTACCCCTAAAAACACATACACTATTGATCAACCTCTCCATAAGAAGGTTTTCACGGTTGACCCACAACCTATGAAATTTAAGCAAGATTAACTATAAACTAAGAACAACTTCGTGTATGTACACTACTAAACCTAACAATCATATGGATTGTGCACATGATGCGACACGTCATCTAGTCAACATCGAAATTCAGAAGGTTTTTCTAAGGACCCAACAACCTGAAATCACTAGTGTACACCTTGTTAGGATGCACACCAGCTACTTGACCGTTTTTTAGGGACGTCTTACCCTTAAATCACCAGATGTGACTCAATGTTGCTATCTCTAATGACCTACAACAATGACGTACTAAGCCACACCTGGCTACACCCATATTTCAATATTCTTAACAAATCAAGTCATCATAACTATCATTTTACAATATCCATTTATATATCATAATTATATAGAGTACTTATCTCATAATGTATTAACCTACTAACATTGCCATTAATTAAAGTCTAACACCTAATAATAAATTACGTCGGCGTAGAGGTTTGGTTTGCAATGTAGTACTTCCGTAACTCTACCACATTATAAGTACCTATTTCTTCCTTTGTTTGCATATCCTCTAGTACATACGCATTTTCCATCTTTACACCTTTGACCCTGTATGGTCCTCTGTAGAGCAAAAAGAATTTTTTAATTTCCTTTTTTAGGCACGACGATAAGTAGTGATTTTTCACTAACACCAATTCTCCCTTCTCATACCTTATTGGTTTGACATTCTTGTCATGTTGCTTCTTCCTTTGTTCAGCTTTGATTTTTAAACATTTCTTTGTTAGTATCAATCTTTCTTCCCTATTTAATTCTCTATTGTCTGGGAAATCCAACAATTCATTATAAATCCTAGGACATCTTTTATTGTAGATCAGTTCATATGGCGGAAAGTTCGTTGAGTCATGCACTGAGTAGTTGATACATCTTTCTATGAAATCTACGTAATCAGGCCATCTGTTATGTTTTTCATGGATGTATATTCTAAACATCTTCCCTAACTCCCTCATACATCTTTCACTAGGGTTACTCTGTGGATGATAAACTGACGTATGACGTATGTGTATTCCTTCCCAGCCTAGCGTTTCATACCATACTTGCGACTGAAACTGACTACCATGGTCACTGAGGACTACCTTAGGTTTTCCAACTTCTTGCATGTAATTCTTTACTATTTTTTCTGCTAATATTTTAGAAACCGCCCTCTTTACTGGATATAATTTAATAAATTTTGAAAAGACATCTAATACCACAAAAATGTACTTTACCCCCCCCTTGCCTGTAGGCAACTCCCCAAACAAATCAACTGCTACTAAATCTAAAGGTTTTTCTGGCAAAATGTTAATCATTAAGCCTTCTTGCTTTTTATTACTGACTTTACTTTTTTGACACAAATCGCAAACTTTTAGCTTTGTTCTGATTACTTTTTCAAGTTTTGGAAAACTAAAGATTTCCCTTAAAATACAATAACATTTTCCACCTCCTATGTGACCATATCTTTCATGACAATCATCTATAATTGTATCAATCATCTTTGTTGGTACACATATCTTGAAAGTATCCATTTCATTATATTTCCTAAATAAAACATCCTGATATATTACAAAAAATTTCTTTAGTCTATCATAATTTTCACCTTGTTCTAACAAACTTTTTATTATTCCTTGATATTTAGTATCAAGCCTTTGTTCTGCAACTAAATTTTTAAACAATTGTTTCATGGTCTTATCTCTAAGTTTAAGTTGTTTTTCTAACTTTAAATTGTAAATTTTGATCACACCCTCTTCATTTTTTCTGACTACTTCTTGGTTATCAATTCTAGATAATGCATCTGCAACTACATTATCTTTTCCAGGACAATACTCAATTTCTAAGTTGTACTCCTGCAAATACAACATCCATCTTAATAATCTACCATGAGTGAGTTTACAATTCTTTAAAAACATCAAGGCCTTGTGATCAGACTTTACAATTATTCTATTGCCTAAAATGTAACTCCTAAATTTTTTACAGGCGAAAATTATGCTTAATAATTCTTTCTCGGTAATAGTGTATCTAAGTTCAAAATCTTGAAGGCTTCTACTTGCAAAAGCTATTACCATATGTTCATTATCCCCATTAATTTGATATAAAACCACCCCCAAAGCTAAATCTGATGCATCAGTATTCATGTAGAATTCCTTGTTAAAATCAGGATGCTTTAAAATTACACAATCCAAAAATTCTTCTTTGATTTTGTTAAACACAGTTCTCTCCTTATTACCCCAAGACCAGTCTTTACTGAGTTTATTGTTTCCTAGCAAATGCTTAAATTGTGCAGTTAACTCTGCATAGCCACGTCTAAATTTTCTGTAATAATTGCACAGTCCCAAAAAACTTTGTAGTTGTTTTAAGTTTCTTGGTTCTGGAAACGACTCTATAACTTTAACCTTATCTGGGTCAGCTCTGATGCCTTCCTCAGAAATAACGTACCCCAAAAAATTTATCTCCCTCATACAAAAACTTGATTTACTTAATTTAATTTTAACATTGAACTGTCTCAATCTATAAAAAAGTCTAGCTAAATGTTCAATGTGTTCTTCGAAGGTGCGTGACGCTATGCAGATGTCATCTACATATACAATTGCAAATGATAGTACATCTGGCCCCATGACATGAGATAACCCTTTCTTGAATATCGATGTACTTACATTTAACCCAAACGGTAATCGTTTAAATTGCAAATTTCTCCCATTAAACGTAAAAGCTACATACTTTCTACTATTTTCATCTAACTCAATTTGCCAAAACCCACTCACCAAATCTATACTAGTAATATATTTAACCCCCTCAAATTTCTGAAGTAAGTCGTCGATATTCTCAGGTGCCTCCCTATCAGGAATAATAAGTTTATTTACTTGCCTAGCATCTAAACATAATCTAACAGAACCATCCTTTTTTATTACACATACCAAAGGGTTAGAATATTGACTGTTTGATGTTTCAATGATATCATTCTCTATCATTCTTTCTATTTCTTTGCCTACAGCATCTCTCTTAGAATGAGGCACTGCATAAGATTTATTTATAAATGGTACACTATTATCAATGTTAAGTTTTGCTTTAAAATCTAATATTTTTCCTGGTGTGTCAGAAAAAATATCCTGAAAATGATTTAACACTACCCTTAATCTTTCTCTATTATTTTCCCACTCTAAATTTGTGTTTTCCATCACTTTATCTACAATGTTTTCCCATTCTACGTTATTTAGTTCAGAATTATCATCATGCACTACCTCATTATAATATGCACAAGCTGTATCTTCTAGTTGACAAAACAATTCACCTTTATTTTCTATTTCTGAAAACACTTTAGGCTCTATTTCTTTACATATTTTTAAATTATACACACAAGATTCTTTTAGCCTACTAATGAACTTCGTTGAAATTTCTACATTATTTACTTTCAAATTAATTAATTTATTTTCAAAATCTATTTTAGCTTTGCTATTCCCCAAAAAATCACATCCCATAATAAAATCTAAATTCAACCCCGTTACTACAAGGAAATTCATTAATACACTTGTATCGCCTATTTGTACATCTAAACAAATCTGTTTCGATACTCTCTTACTCCTGACACCAGTCACTCCCATTATAAGTAAATTCGATACTGGCAACTGCATGAGTTTGTATTTACTTAATTTATTTAATTCATTAAAAATGTTTTCATTTATTACTGTTATCTCTGAACCTGAATCTACAATACATTTATAATTTCTATTTAAAACTTTAATCTCAATTTCTATAATTTCACCTTTAATGGATTGTGACTTAATGTCAGTGTAATTACTCTCGTCTATTAGTACATCTTGATTATCTAAACTAAAAACCTCTTTTGTTCCAGTCGGCCTATCCTTTTCATTGGACAATAGCATCCCAGCCGAACGTACTATTGTCTCCTTTCGTTTCCCTTTTGCTGGTTACCGTTCACCTGCCTCGGCATAGGCCTACCATTAGTGTAACCTTGTTGTGGTACATTACCCTGAAAATTTCTATTTTGTTGATAGCCTTGCGGAGGCATTTGTTGTTGTTGCTGCATATTTCTATCAAATTGTTGTTGTGGCATCCTATTTTGAAATTGCCCATTATTATTATTATAGCCCTGTGGAAACCTATTGTTTTGAAACTGCCTATTGTTATTGTTTTGATATTGTGGCCTATTCTGATTTTGTGAATTGTATTTGTTTTCTTGTATTTGCCTATTCCTATCAAAGCTATTCTGTTTATTGTTATCTTGTACATATTTATTACTTTCCTGCCAATCCATAATTATTTTTTCAAGTTTACTAAGGTTCTCAGGTGCCGCTGCTAAAATAACTACCCTTAATTCATCCGGCAATTGTTTCACTATGTGACGCGTAAAAGTCTCCATTGACATAGGTGGATCTAAGAACTGCGTTTGGTGATGTAACCTAATGATATAGTTATGAATGTCTTTGATAGGCCCTGTATATTGTTTTCCTAACATTATTCTCATGCGCAAGTTTTCTTGCTTGTCTTGCGACCAGAATCTCTCTAGAAACGCAAGTTTAAGATCCTCAAATCCCAACCATTCTTGGTTATGTACATCAAACCAAGTACCTGCCTCTTCCTTAAAATATTTCCTAATGAGAACTAATTTATATTCCCATTTTTCATTTCTATACCTATTAAAGGTATCTAAAGCCTTAATAAATGTCTTAGGGTGTGGTTCCCTTTTTTCATTAAAAAAATCTGGTATTATTGTTTCATTCTTAGCCTCTCCTAACATAACTACAGATTTAGTTTCCAACCTAACCTCAAACTCATCTCTAAGTTCCTTAACATCTTTCTGTACACTATCTTTTTCAGAATTTAACATTTCTACAACTTTATCCTCAACCTGATCACATTTCTTATCTAATTTCTTAATCTTATTATTAGTATGTACTAAATTTTCATTGACTTTTACAAATTTCTCATTAACTACATCCCTAGCTTTAACAAATTTATCATCAACTGCCTTGAATTTACCCTTCATTTCATTTGAAACTGCTTTGACTTTTTTATCAGTCTCTACTTTGTTAACTTCAAATTTCTTTGTTAATGTACTTACTTCAACTTTTAAGCTATCAATTGCTACTTCATTTTTCTTGAATTTAGAGTTCAACTTAACAAAATCATCCTTAACTTCCTGTCTAAACTCACTAAACTTATCCTCAAATTTCTGATTTAATTCATCAGATTTATTATTTAACTTTTCAAACCTACTGTCTAAATCTTGTTTAGAGCTATCAAATTTATTGTTTACCTCTAACCTAAATTCATCAGACTTTTCACTTAATTTTTCAAATTTATTATTTAATTCATCAGATTTTTTATCTGCCTCTTCAAATCTATTATTCATACATTTAAATTTATTATCTGAATCTTGTTTTGCTTCTATTCTAGAATTTTCAATTTTCGTTTCAATTGAATCCCTAAATTGTATCAAAAATTTAAACATTTTGTTATCCTTATCTTCTAAGTCATTATTACTATTTGCATGCGCATTATCAACTTCTTTTGTGTTTTCCATCTTTGTATCAGACGTTATTTCTGCATTTACTTTGTTTTCATTTTCAAATACACTATCATTTGTTGAATGATTTAATATCGAAATACCAGAATCATCTAGTTCTGCCATCGTATATTTATTAATTAACCCTTTATAAATTTTATTTATTAACCTTAAAAACTTTTTTAAAACTTTTTCAAAAATTTTGAAATACAGCCAACCACTATGATTCCATCAAAGTCATCCTTCCCAGTGTTTTCGTTTGTGGTAAAGAAGTTCGGGCGCCATTTTGTAACGTGCTCTGCTGTTCGGGCGCCGTTTTGTAACGTGCTGCCTCTGTGCAAGCCGTTTACAAACAATTTATTAATAGAAAACAAAAAAAAATGAAAAATAAAAATTTAATTTTGACAAAAATATTTCTAAGTTATTTTTAAAATAAAAAAATACCTTTACTGTGTAACAATTATTTATTATTTCCTATCTTCAATCCATTTACTTATTTAATTAATTAAATTATCATTTTAAAATATTACAACACCTTAACCCCAATGAAAACAAACAAACATAACCCCAAAATTGAAGTTAGGTTATGTTTTGATCACATCTGTTACTCAACAGCTGATCATTAAAATATCTGTTACACATATAACTATCTTCATCTATGACAACAGTTCTCTGGTTAAAGTTGGACTCGTCCAGAACCATGGCCGCCATGTTTGTCACATGACAACTTTGCCTCTAAACTGTCCCGTTCACCAAAGACTGTCGCCATTTTGTTCTACTTACAAAGAAAAACTAAAAACTGAATTTATGATTTAAACAAGGTCCGTTACCACAAAGTACTTCTGGAAAGGATAAAAACTCAAATTAAAAACTCATAGTGGTTGACATTATTATTTTACTGAATCATTCTAAATTGTAAAAACACATACATTAATTATTATTTCAAGTTGGCAACTCATCATTTTAATTATTCCAATCACACACTCAAACACACAAATTTATTATTAATAATTACACCTTAGATATACAAAAACTTATATTGATAAACTATTCAAATGCAGACTTGGTTAAATTAATTTACTACTTACGATTCTTCGTTTTATAGTGCACTTTAAAGAAATAGATATGAATTTACAAAAAAGAAAAACTTATAACACATATGAATTCAATTTAAATAGAAAACCCCATTATTCTTTAGTTCGTCGCACTTTAGCCACGTAGATTTTGATTCACTTAGACTTTCGTTGCACTTGTTATAAAATCTTTATGTAAAGAGTTGGAAGCCATGCCGCGCGTGCACGCAAACTTTCAAAGTTGATAATTTTGAGACAATTTACAAGCAATTCTCACATTCTCGTTATTGAACAATACACAGCACTGTCTTTACTCCTCCTTAAACATTTTTAAACGGTAGTGTTACTTCAACTACCGCAAAAAAGCACTTGTTACAACATTTTGTTGGACTAGCCGCAAAACACGTCTGTACTGTACTCGAATACTGATGAGAGTGGGCCGAAGCGTCCTTCTTGTTCATTTTCCTTTCGATCACACCATGTGACGTCATGAATACCAGAAGACCAATGAGAAGCTATCTCCAGGCTACCAATGAGAAGCTGTTTTCCAGGGGACCGTAAATATGTCTCCCTACAACTGGTAACGCTAGGTACCAACATTTCAGGACAAAATTTCTGTCTCTATCATAGATGAATCACACAGGCTCCCAACATAATCTATCAAGTTTATTTCTTACAATGTCTGGAATCGTCTTTCGATATTTATTCATCACTGTCTAAAAACTTAGTGGACCATAAGTTCAAACTCTCCAATACCTTTTAACTGTTTTTCATAGTTTGACACATCATGAAACATAATTTAAATATTTAAACAAAAATGAATTTAAACATGAAGTTAATATTGTTTTTGATTTAATCTGAATTACTAATTAATGTCTGCATTTCCCTTTGAATTTCTATGTTCATTAATATTATGAAATAACTAAATCCTTTAAATTAGGCTAATGTCCAAAATTTACCTTATGACCCTTTTTACGTTATACTACTATTTTGATGTTTAAAGACCCTGAAACTCACATGTATTACACGCCAACCCCAAGAAATTAAAACCACAGTAATTAGAAAAATATAATTAACAAAACTTTGCATAAATTAAAAATTTTAAATTAATAATAAATAAACGAAGTGTCCGGAATACAGGAAAAATAATATAAAAATTATAAACAAAGAAATCGTCGAGATATAAGGAAAAGGAAAAGCTAAAGTGGAAGAAGTTTTACATACCGAATTGGCAACAGTTTATCCCATGAAAGGGAGATGAAGAAATCGGGCCGAACGCTTCGGCAGTCGCAAAAGAACTCACGTACTGTCTCCACGCTTCTCTACAGGAGTAGATAGTCAACTTGCGTGCTATCTCCACGCGTCCATACTTGTTAGCCTACAGAAATGAAGTAGATTCACAGTTTATTTTTTCTACGTAAAATCACCAAATGTTAAAGTCAGTAGAGGCAGTTAACGATAAATGGAAGGAACAGCTATATGAAAAAATAGCCGATAACACTATAGAATCGGTTGTCGATATCGGGATCTTCAGGGACTTCGTCATTCATAGGAGGAAACTAGAAGTACAACAAGACTGTCAGTGCAAGGGTGCCTGCTACTGCAGGCTACAACATCCAGGACTCATCTAGATCCACAGCACTTCCCTAAAGGAAACTAGACGTGCCAGGCTGGGAAAACATCTTGAGCCAACAACGGTACTTAGCAGCATCAGCGAACCTCGCAGACCTACAAGAACACCTAGTAGGAACACTATATTAAATAATCTCGCACAAGGTTTAGTCAGTAACATCCTATTTAAATTAATACATATTGCAGCATGGCATTTTAATTTCGTTTAATAAAATATTTGGGGAAAACATAACTTGCAAAACTTAAATTCATTAAAATCTATCTCTCACAACAGCCTATGTTTTTAAAGTCAATTAAATAATATTGTATATATATATATATATATATACATTTATGTGATTATCGATAAGAACAGTTTTATTTCAAGTTTTTATTTTTATGTAAAGTCTTAATTAACATGTATGTTTGGTTTAAACTTCAACCCTCCCAGTGGCAGACTGCCCAAAGTGGCGTTCTCTCAGGCGCAAGATGCAGCTATTTCGACAATTAGCGAGAATTTGCATTTTCGATTAATTAATTCACTTAGAATTATCCAATCGTAATAAAACCGGCACCATTGGAAAGAAAATGAATTAAACTTTAACTTTTGTATTTAAAACTTTTTCGTAAAACGTATTTTTACATACATAATCATCGTTTCAAAATTGTAGAATGTCAAACAGCTGTTTTCCGTGCGACATCGCGATGTTAAAAACGTAAAATATCATCATTTTCAACCGTCTGCAACTCCTCACAGTTGTCAATTGTCACAAAGATCATCACAGCATTGGATTCATTAGACTTTTATCTTTCAAGTGGTATTTTTAAATCATCTGTGACTACAATCGTTTATGAGATACAGAATTTAGAATAAATGCTTGTCCATTGGTCAAGATTGGGCCAATAAGGAAGCATTTTTTAAATCGATTTTTACTATCAAATCGATTTATTCCTAAGATGTGTAATATACCGTTTTAAAGATAACATTCCAAAGTTTTAGTCAATGTGCAGTTCAAATAATTTTATAATATTAGGTTGGTACAAACTGAATTGAGAATCACGCGATTTTAGGAGTTTACGGTCGCCATTTACCAAGCCGGTTACCTAACAATTACATGCAAGTATTTTTTCTCTTGATATTTTACTGAATTGAAAGTGTTTATAGTTTATAAAACTGTGTTATATTGTGTTAAAGTTATAAATAAATAAGTGTAGAATGTGTTATTGTGTTTTTTAGTGAAATTATGTTTATAAAGTGTTGAAAATAGTGTGTTCTAAATATAGTGAGTTTTGTTTTATTTTTTTGCAGATAGCCTAGGCTAAAATTTATTTAGCCTATAAACTATTGTATAAACTTTTTATAAAAAATAAATAGGCCTACAGTATTGATAAAATGGCAGATAGGCCTAGAGTTATTGAAAGGTTATCAGAAATTGATCAGATATATAGTGGTTTTTAGACATAATACTAATATTTAGCAATGTGCCTAACCTAACCTAAATTTGACAGATTTAAGCTTAGGCTATATGATCGCAATGCGTTTTTTTTATTTTAAGTGTATGATATTATTTCACTTTTTAACTATTTTCTACAATTGTTTTATATGTTGAAAAATTACAAAAATATTTCTTCAACATTATACAACTTTGTTTATAGGATTTTTGGTAAAAATCATGGAAAGTTTATACATTTTTGTTTGTTTTATTGTACCTGATTAGAAAATGTAAGGTTTTTCTTACAGTTCAATTCTATCATTTATTCTCTACAATTTGGTATAGTAAAATTTCATTTTGGAGTAAAAAATATATAGCCTGGGCCTATCAGTTTTGAAAAGAGGCATGTTTTATTATCGTTTTTTGTAGTTTGAACATAAAAATTGGTATTTTCAACTAAATAATTTTGAAATTGAAATATATTGTTACACATTTCTCTTTATAACTATTTTCTACAACTGTTGTATATCTTGAAAAAAATTACAAAAATATTTCTCCAAAATTATACAACTTTTTTTATAGGATTTTTGGTAAAAATCGTGGAAAGTTTATACATTTTTGTTCGTTCTGTTGTATCTGATTAGAAAATGTAAGGTTTTTTGTAATTTCCAATCTTACAGTTCAATTCTACCATTTATTCTCTACAATTTGGTATAATAAAATTCCATTTTGGAGGAAAAAATATATAGGAATATTCGTTTTTAAAATAGACCTATTTTTTTAGCGTTTTTGTAGTTGGAACATAAAAATTGCTATTTTCAACTGAAAATTTTTGAAATTGAATTTTATTTTTACACATTTATAGTTAGAACTAAATTACAAAACTTTTGTATATTTTGAATAAAATTACAAAAAATGTTTACTATTTTTTATTTAGGCATAAATTTTGTTTTTTCCCTTCCGTTTCTGAACATTTTTTGCTTTCTAAGCTAATAACTTTTACAATTTCAAAAGAAACTAATTTTTAGTGGCATATTTGAATTCTTTGAAGTTTCTTCTACAAAAAAGCTATGGAACACCTTTGGATTGGGGTTCATTTACTATTTTTGGCGAATTTTTAAAAATATGCTTGCAAAACGCTAAAAACAGGCTTTTCAATTTTAGCTTTAACCATGCCACTTGGAGGGTTAAAACAATTAACTAAGAAATAATATATTTCTTAATCACAAAATAAGTCTTTTCATTATAGGTCCTGAATTCGCTGACAATCGCATTTTATGAGTGATAAAATTAGTTTAGAATATAAGTTGCTATAAAAAAAGGTGTACAGCTCTCCAAACGGCACGATCCTGAAAGGAGCCGAGGCTCAAATCATTATAATCATTGGTAAAATTCTTTTAAAAAACCATAAATAAGGAATATTATTCCAAGAATAATATTTCTTGTGAGACCAGCCACTTCCTCACACCCTGGAAGATAGAGCTAGCCAAAAGGGTAAAATCCTCTTAATTAAATAGAAATATAATAATTAAAGTTTGGGTGAAGATGAGGAGCGGGTGGTCGGTTCGTCGCAGATCGTCACCACAGACAATGATTGCAATATTACTGCGAGCAGTATGAGAAATAAATAGTATTTATGTTAATATATTTATTCACATTATGTTTTATTAATTATTACCATATTCATTATAAATTACATTATTAGTCTTCAAAAATAATAATTTCATTACTTTTGTACTATTTAATTAAGATGAAATACAAGTTTTTCACAACTGACTAAATATTGTCAAATGGTCAATATTTTAATTATTGAAATAATTTTCATCAGATGTTCTTATTTGCGTACTTAAAATTTGACAAAATATTGTCAGATGATCTCAAAATGTATTCTTTAGCCTTCTGCTGATGAAAGCAATAGATTTAAGTTTTCCGTCTGTTTTTGGGATAAAACACCCCCAACACCTACTCTACACTCCCATCACAAAATATCATCATTTCGCTATCCTCATTATAGGTTGAGATATTAAAGCCAACTTTAATTGTGAAAGTGCATCCATGTAAAGCATTTTCCTTCAGCATATTCCTTCTTTGTTAAATCAGTCAATGGTCTGGCTGTATCACTAAATCGGTGAAAATAAACTGCTGATAATATGACACAGCGTCAAGGAAACTCTTCAATTCATTGGTTTTTGAGGGTGCAGAAAAATCATGAATCACTAATATATTATTTTCCATGGGTTTTATACCTTATGCTGAAATTGTATCATCAAACACCTGTAGTGTTATTGGAGAAATTATATTTTGAAGGTTTTACTTTTAGTTTGGCAGACTCTAACTGCTTAAAAACTTTTTCCAACGACATTAAATGGTCCTCAAATGTTTTCCCTTAAGCCACTAAATCATCCACATAAATAACCATCCCATGGTACTGTAATCCAGCAAACGCTCTATTCATACTCCTTTGGAATGAACTGCGGCTAGTCTTCAACCCATTGATAAACGTTCGCATAATGAAACTCGAGTATTTCCTAGATGTAAGGCTTAGGTAATAATATTTAGTTTATAATAAGGATATGGACTGAGGTTTTAGAATAAGATAAATCTGTGTTATTAACATTTCTCTTTGTTGTTAGTGTAAATGAATTTCCAACACCTATTTCCACTCCTACTTCGTCAACCGCACCGTCAAGTCTTTTTGGAATGGGTTCTAAATCATCACAATCATTTACTTTACCTGGAACTCAAGTCACTATCACTCCAGCACCAATATCAGGTATGTAATATTTTGTTATTTCACGATTTTGACCAGTGCTGAGCTTGTAAAAATAGAACCTTTATGAAACTCTTTATATTTTATAGGTTCTAAACACAGCTGCAATAAAAACATTATTCTCGTTTGTTTTTTACTTTACAATAAAACCATTTAGAATTGTTATATAAACTTGTACATACAATTTATAATCTTGCATTTTTGGTTCTTGTGAAGGTTTTGAGATAACATGATAAAACTGTTTTATACATCTTACTTTATATTATTTTTTATATTTATTGCGATACCTTGTACAATTTAGTAATGATACTACAAGACATATTTTTTAAGTAAGGTTGGATTTGCTAGTTTAGTAAATTTCTTGCACCTGTTGTAATGTGCATGTGCTCCCAGCTTGCCTTGTGCCCAGACACTATTTGATGATGTAGCGTTACTTTTTACAGATTACACTGTGAGATAAAAACGTTTAAGGCAATAGAACAGCCTGATGACTGTAAAATACGGTCTATGATTAAATTTTTGACAGCAAGGAATTTGTCAGCAGCAGAAATTCATCACTAAATATGTTATGTTTAAAGCAATGAATACAGTAAAATGGGTGAGATCATACAAGGACTGGGGTAATTACTGATGATTTTGTACACAGTTGATGTCAAACTTCATGAAGACAGCCCGATTTATAATTTTCACTTTGTCATTAGAATTTTGACAAACTGCAAAATCAATGTGTTTTGAATTGCTGGATTTAACAAAAAAGTGGACTGTATTTAATATGTAACTGTATTGTGAAATGATAATATAGTCTGAATAACAAAGGTTAAAGACTCACTACGATCCCATGAATTGCGATTTTAGGTTATACTGGTTTCACTTTTAGGTTATACTTCTACCTGTGCACAGGATTTGTAGGTCTGCTGTCTTCTTTTGTCCGTTGATTGAGAGATAAAAATTAAGGTCGATATTAATATCTATTGTAGATTTGTAGATTTTTTTTGTGGTTGTTCAATTTTCGGCAGCTTGAGCTGAATCGTGTTGAAGTGGCAATTGTGTTGGACGACAGACCGACTACCCAATGGAATCGGGAATCGAGAGTCTACATCATTTGACATTGCTTACGGTCATTTATTTCAAATGTTTAAAAAAAATCAATGAATTGATGTTTAAATTAATAAAATAATAGTTTATGTTGCTAGTAATAGATATTGAATTGTAATACTTGAAACGTGGTTAGCCTAGTTTGATTGTTCAAACTTGTCGTTAACGTTACATTAAAAAGTTATAGTTTAATTAATCGGGCTTGTTGTACCAAAATATTGTTTAGCCCGGAGGACCAAAATGTTTTGAATTGTTGGATTTAACAAAAAAGTGGACTGTATTTAATAGGTTGAAATTAGGGATGGGTCGATTCTCGATTCCAAAAGTCGATTCCACCGATTCTCGGCACTAGAATCGGCATCAAGTCGATTCCGGGAAAGTTGATTCCGATTCCATCGATTCTGAGCTCGGCCACCACCAATCTCTGCAAATACGTTCGGTACGGCGATTGCCGCGCCCCCGATTTATATTTCCTCGTTATATTAGTCGTTACATCCCATTTCATTCCAATACGAAGTATTCGGGGAAATCAAGTACCACAGTGAATGTCCGCAAAAAAAACGATGCCCGAATACAATTTGTGCCAAATTAATGCCATTGGTGAAATATTATTTAAAATAAAATGACGAATGTCCGCAAAAGAATGCGAAGTCCGAATATTATTAACGCTAATTTTATAAAACGCGGCATTCGATCGCAATTATACAACAGCGTATGGCCGTGAATAAACCTACTCCCGAGAACAATGGAATGTACGTATAAGAAATTGTTACCCAAATACAATTAACCTAGTCCAATTTAATAAAAACAATGCGTTAAATACAATAGCGTTAAAACATAATTTAATTACCACAGTAAATGCACGAAAAAATCGATGTCCGAATACAATTTGTGTCAATTTTATGAACATGAACTACCATTGGTGAAATATTATTTAATTTAAAATAAAATGACGAATGTCATAAAAAAAATATGACACCGGATATTATTAGCGCTAATTTTAGAAAACGCCGGCGTAAACCTTAATTTAAATTACAACGGCTAAAGTAAAATGTAATTTAGATGACAGTTGTAAAATTCGGAAAAAGTGGAAATTAAATGAAGCTATTTTCGGGAATGAATAACAAGTAAAACAAAGGCATTCCGTTGGGACTCTTACAAAAATCATAAATCACGGGTAACATAAGTCCCAAAATTGTAGAAAATGTTTTACCCGACCTAAAACAAATAGAATTATTACTTTAAACTTTCGTTACCGATCTATAAAATGTGTTAGTTTTCGTCACAGTAAACATCCTAATTCTATAAATAGACACGATAAGAAATGAATCCATAACTGGTTAACCTTGAGCCTACCTGACTTGACTTCTTGTGTACAAGTAACAGTCTACGCATGAACAAAAATAAAACAAGAAGTGTTTACTTAACAAAGCTAACAATTGCCTAAACCTTTTAGTGTGGAAAATGTCTACTTACATCAAATTAAGAATGTTTTACATTTTCCCTAACTACTAATATTTATTTTATATGGTTTTTCTGTTCTTAAGTTGTCCTTAAAAAGTTAAACCCTTACTCTTTAATAGTATATTACGTTACAAGCCCGGTAAATAGATTTTTTCCGTGTGAGCATGATAGTTTCTGGGTGAGGCGCAGCCGAGTGCGTGATTTTCATGTGCAAGCACGGAAAAACTTACCGGACGAGTTACGTACGATATCTATCATTATACTACACCGAAAAGCAACACATTTTTAATTAAAACATCTTTTTATTTTAAAAAAAAAACTTGTTTGATTTTTCTGTTATATTTCCATTGATAAAATCAATAAGTTGTTTGCATAAAACTTATGTTTATTCTTATTTGTAAAATAAGCTGGAGAACGGTAAACAGCTGTTTACTTAAAACTGATACGTTTATTCTTATTTGTAAAATCAGCAGTCTTAGCGCGTCGGAGTCACGTTTATGGATCAAAATTTGGAAAATTCTGTGTGGGGTACGTTTTATATGTTTTTGGGTACGGGAAAATCGATTTTGACAGATAAAAAGTCGTAGCGCTTCAGAATCACGTTTATGGATCAAAATTTTGAAAATTCTGTGTGGGGTAACGTTTTATATGTTTTTGGGTACGGGAAAATCGATTTTGACAGATAAAAAGTCGTAGCGCGTCGGAGTCACATTTATGGATCAAAATTTTGAAAATTCTGTGTGGGGTAACGTTTAATATGTTTTTGGGTACGGGCAAATTGATTTTGACAGTTAAAAAGTCATAGCGCTTCGGAGTCACGTTTTTGGATCAAAACTTTGAAAATTCTGTGTGGGGTATTGTTTTATATGTTTTTGGGTACGCGAAAACCGATTTTGACACTTAAAAAATCGTAGCGCTTCACAATCACGTTTATGGATCAAAATTTTGAAAATACAGTGTGGGGTAACGTTTTATATGTTTTTAGGCTCGGGAAAACCGATTTTGACCGTTAAAAAGTCGTACCGAGAAAACCGAGAATTATGCGTGATTTTTATGTCCCTTGGCTTTCAGATAAAAAACAGCTTTTTTATACAGTATAATGAAAAAAAATATATCTATATACATTTTATAATGAATCCAAATCAGCAGTTTTATTTAAGTTCCTCTTAGTTCGATAAAAATATTAACAAATAACATTAAAGTGAAAAACCATGCAGTTAAAATTAAATAACAATGTTTACTTTCCTTTACAATTATGGTAATTGGAATCGATGGAATCGAGAATCGGTAATCGATTTCTTGGAATCGGTATCGGAATCGATTAATTTGAGAATCGACCCATCCCTAGTTGAAATGATAACTTAGTCTGAAGAATAAATGTAAAAGGCTCACCTTCTGTCTTCTTGTGTCCGTTGATTGAGAGATTAAGGTCAATATTAATATATATTGTAGATTGTGTGGTGATTTTTCAATTTTCGGCAGTTCAATCTGAACCGTGTTGAAGTGGCGAATCATGCCGGACGACAGACCGACTACCAGATGGAAATCGGGAATCAAGAGATACGAAATTATAGTATCGTACAGATTATAATAATTATACAGATTGATTCGATCTTAGATTGATTAGCTTATATATTGCGCTGTGTTACTAAACACAGTGCTTTACACTACTGAAAACTTACAATTCAGAAAATTGTTTGCACAGTGGGTTCTCCGGCTGCTTTCAGAGAAATAATAAAAAAAGAATAGCTAGTTCTTTAACATTTTGGACCCGATTCAATGAGGAATGTAATATAACTTTTGGACCACATTCCCTTAGAGAGACAAGACATGTGTGTATTTCATGGTCTCTAGAGTTAAATCGGCAGTCAATGGAAATAAGGCACATGATTTCTCCAGTCATAGTGAACCAAACAGATGGTCTATTCACGCAAGATTGTGGCAACCGTGTTTTAGTATAGGATGGAGTCCTGAAAGTTGATTTTATGCTAGTAGAGAGAGAACAGTAAAATCAAATGCGTACTGCGCAACCTGAAGACTTACTCACATCCTTTGGAATGGAGCAAATATACTACCTACTGTCCAGTCCAGACCTTGCAACAAATGATTACCCTTTGTTCTGCTACCTGAAGTTGTATTTCGGTGGTCAGCTGTTAGAGCAGCTGAAAAAGTTAAATCTGTGGTTGAATCCTGGTTATCTTCACAATTAGCTGATTTTTATATCTGCTTAAAAAAAACTAACAACACTATGATAAATGTTAAAAAAATAAGGACTTTTGTAAAAAAGTAACTGAATAATTAAAGGATAAAATGTTATTGACCCTATCTTTACTAGTTTTGTTTTGATTGAAAAACAGGTCTTACTCAAAAAACCACTCTAGTTTAAATACCTAGATTAAGTTGTGTTGGATCTATTGTAGATGCAGCTACACATAGTAGTATAACACATTCACTAAAACATAACACTGACCACTTTCGAATAAATTTGAGCAATAACACTATATTTCATATTTTTGTTATACAGTAGTAAATTATATTTACTTACTTTAATTTGTATTGAATTTGTTGAAGCTGGAATCAAAAAACCAACTGCACCAACATCTACACCATCAGCTCCAATACACTCTATTCCGTCAAGTACACCACAGGTAATATATATTTGATTTTGTTTCTGAAGTTATTTATTCATTTGGGTTTACTCTCAAAATTCTAAACATTAAAGAGTTTGAATTATTCTTTAAATGTCACCTTGTTTTATTGAATCACTAGTATAATATCATATATGCCGTAAGGGAAGCTGAATAACAAAAACGTTTGACAATAATGTCATGTAAGGATCACAGTTTCTTTCTTGAGTTTATGAAACAGGGATTAAATCATTTAAATCCAAAAAAGAAATTCTCAGAAGTGAGCAAAACTGATGACAACGGATGCCGATAAATCAAGAAAATCTGTTGGATGAAGATAATGTGGAAGCTGTCATCAAGAAGACTTCGAACAGAATTATGATGGGAGTGGCGATGAGACCTGAGGTAGTACAGAGCAAGTGACACAAGCAGATGTGGCAGCCACTTTTGACCTTGCCCTATGCTATCTGGAACAACACTTCCAACGCTACTTCTGCAGACTGTATGTTTATGAGGCAGTGGTGTAACATTGCTACTTCTACCAAATTCTCATCATTACGCCAAAAGAAATTAACAGAGTTTACTAGCTTTGGTAATTAACGAGTTTTTGTTGTAATGATATAATATGATAAACATTTTAAAGATTATATCAGTCATCCCTCATTCATACATTATTTCCTTCTTAAAATTGTTTTTTTTTATATCTTTGTGCGGTAATAAATTTCTCAAAATATGTAAATATTCAAACCATCTAATAAACATCTACATAAAAGACACCTTGCAATAATAAAAAAACAACACTTTATTATTAATTGCTAAAGTTTTCAATCAATCTTGTATAGAAATTATGTAAATAAGTGTTTTTAGAAAATTATTTATTCAGTGAATGGTACCATAATGATAAAGATCAAAACGAAATTTTAAAAAGGAGAAGTTGGATTAGAGCAACAATGTCTTTGTGCTAATTATGCTTCTATAAATGAGTCATATACTTTTATCAAAGAATTATATTTATAAATATTTCAGGCCTTGAGTAAATATGGAGCACTAAGACTAAATACCAGTAACAAGTCAGCAAAATACTAAACAAATAAATGGCACCAGGAACTGGCACATACTTTCTCACAAACATATTTAAATTATTAAACAGATTCATTGTGACTTCATAATTATTGTAGGTGGCGTAGAAGAAGTGATTTATTAAAGTAGGAGATTAACTAATAAATATTATTATCTAGAGACAAAAGTTTTGATACAATCGATTTCGAACAAATTTGCACCAAACACATCAATTAGGCCTGTATAAATGTACGAATTTTTTTTTTGAAATTGTTTGAAAAACAACCCCATTTAGTGCCAAAAAACCGCCAAAAATCTGTTATTATTATTATTATTAGCTAAACGAGAATTTAGAAAGCTGCGGTTTTTTTGCATATGGTAGGCTACATTAAAGGCTACAAATAAGCCAAATTTTATCAAAATCGTTAGAGACATTTTTTATAAAAAAATAATAACCGATTTTTTGGGGTTTTTTTTTTGCCACAAAGGGGGTCATTTTCCAAAATTTTTCAAGACCGTTTTTCGTGCATCTATACGCCTACTTGACATGTCTGGTCCAAATTTGTTTGAAATCGATCAAATAGTTTTCACTCTAGCTTTGTATACATCCAGACATACATACATACATACAGACAGACATTTTGTAAAAACCACTTTTTTGGACTCATGGGGTCCCAAAACGGATATTTCCACAAAAATCTTGACATCGATTTTTTTTGCGATCACTATACTTTCTCTATAAGTATAGTGAGAAAGTAAAAAGGAACATATATTCATTAAAGGTTCAAAGGTTTATTCATTAACAAATGTTCATATTCCATTATTGGTACAAACATATTTTAGTATTTTGAAAGAATTATTTATTATTTAATGTTCATCTCAATCTTATTATTTGATTTATCTTTTTGGTATTTCGGGAATGAGTATTCGAGCTGGCATAATCAAAGTTTTATGACTTGTAATGATCATGTCTAATAGAGAGAAAAAAAGAAAGAAACTTATAAGTGGAATCTGATTTTATCACAAGAAACTAATTCAATGTCAGATAACTCAGGCTCTAGATAATTATATTGTAGGCATATAGGCCTATTCATTGGAAGGTTGCCTGTTTTCAGTTAAGTATATATACAAAAATTATATTTAATAGTGGCATTGTTCAAAATTCATAATTGTTCACACATATAATAATTGAAACACAATACTTATCATTTGGGTGGAGTCTGAAACTTGTGGTATGCACTTTTTAACTTTTACAAAAACACATAAAAAAAATATCTTCACTGTCCGGCGTCTAAAACAAGCTTCCTAAGCCACATCAACTTATTCATCGTCTTCTTCCCGGCACTGATTCAAAATCCTCTCTCATAGTTTGTAGTTTGGGTCATATTCCAGTAAAAATAGACAAAAATAGGCCAAAAGCTGGTAACCCGGTGCAGGTTAACCGATTTTGATGACTTTTTTTAATGTGTTTGTCTTGGCATGTAGATTAAAGTTAAAACAAATTTTTGTGCTCTTTGTTTTTTTTGGAAATGTATCGGAAAAATCCAAAATGTAAAAAAAATCAAATTCTAATATCTTAACTTCTAAAACGAATTTTTGGATGAAACTGGATATTTAGGGGTTTTGGGAGGAACTGATCACAAATATATATAAAATTTGAAAATTCAACATGTTGGATACAAAATGGCTGCCATTTTCTTTAAAAATTCAATGATTTTTGATGTTTTAAAAAATATTTCTTATGTAAGTTCATTTTTATTTATTCTTTAGTTGCTAATTACAAATAAGAGATCAAAATTTAAAAAAAAACAAATATAGAATGCCCGAAATGGCCGACATAAATTTGACATATCATATGATTTTTAGTGATTTCTACATGTATTCCAGTAAAAATATAAAAAAATAACTCGCTACTAAATTCTGTGGCTCTAAAGTGTTTCTCCCCGTCAGTAGCTGGGACACCGGACAGTGTACGGGATTCAGCAAGGGCAATTCATTTGAATAGTGACCATCAGACGAGACACTAGTAGCTTGCCACCATTTAAAGTTTAGTTTATTTTTTATCTGTGTAAGCTTATTTACTTTGCATTTAAAAAAAATTTTAAGTCTTTTAGTAATTATTTTAAATATCATTTATATTTAAAAATTTTTTAAATAATAATATTGGTATTCATTTAAAAATGACACCGAGTCATTTATTGAAATAATTTGCAATCAACTTTGTTTACGTAACAAGTGATGCATATTCGAATAAAACTTTGGAAAAAAATTGCTGGAATGGAGTCTTCTGTACCATGTACTGTTTATGTATATTTTAAATTGCACACAAATCGAATAATTGGTTTTAGAGAAAATTGGTTTTTATCAAATACAATTTTGTTAAGACTAGCGTGTAGCCTATAAGCAGTCTCGATGAACTTGTCTTCAATCAAAATCAATTTTCTCCAATTTGTATGAAATTTAAAATATACATAAGCAATATATGTATAAATATAATATACAAAAATTATACATGTACGATAATTTTAAACTAAATAGGCCAGCAACTTTATGAACACAAAATTATCGATGAATATGTCTTTATTAAAAATTGTTTTTGCTTTTTTTTATAAAAATAATCATTCGATTCGTTTTAAATTTATAACATATATAAATAATATATATATATATATGTATAAGTAAAATAAAAACAAATTAAAACTCTACGACAATAATTAAATACATAGACCATAAATTTCATAATTCTAGGCCTCTTTTTTGATGGTCAAACATTTTATAACATGTAATCTTGTTACAAAATAATTTTAAAAAAAATCCTTTTTAGTGAGTTTGAAAATGATATATGTAAAATAACAATTTTGTACCTCTGAAGTAGTGCGTTTTGATGAAAACCCCAAAAAAGGTCAAAAATTCAACTTTCTTTAAAACAGCTTGCGTTTTAAAAGTACGCAAGAATAAATCTTCATAAAGCTGTTGGGATGGTTATTGTTGGGGAAACAAAATGTACATTAACAACTCAAATAGCTCAGTTTATGTCAATTTTCAAGATGGGCCTACTGGCTTGGAATTCCTTTCTCAAGGTAAGAAATAGTTATAACGGGCTGCACTAGTTCAATGATTTTCAATATAAATACTTTAAATTAGGTATAGAAATTAAAATTATGTTTGTAACTTCTATTGTAGGGTTTGAATACGATACCTTGTAAATTGATGAATTATGGGCTGTTTGAAGTATGGATCTACGTGTTCTTCGCAAAATATGACCATGTCCTTCCATACATATAATAGACCTAACTTGGACAATTAATTTGTAATATATCTAAGTAAAACTTGGTATAGCAAGTGAAAATTGTATTTTTAACTTATATACCAAGACTCAAGTTGGTAACTTAAAAATTGGATGAGCTAGAACCATGAGACTTGTCAACGATTTTTTGCTTACCGAACGCTGCAGCACATTTCAAGCTGTTCTAGTTTCGTCAATTTTTATAATATCAACATCAAATTTGTTTTACAAGTTATTTACACCAGAATAAATATTCTCAGTAAGTATGAACTATTTTTTCCATGTACTTTTTAAAAGCGAGGCGCTTAACCCTCCAAGTGCTGACTATATTGCTCTTTAGCGCTAAGGGTTTTTTTTGGTTCTGTGCATGCTTATTAACTAAAATCATTATAAAATACTCACTAACAGTAAAGTAAGACTTATTATACATAATTTTAATCACAATTACATGCTCTTTACAGTAATTCGCTTTAACAGGCTTAATTTATAATTTTTAATATGTAAGAAAAAGTAGTGTAAAAAATCCAATATAGCCAAAAGTTGCATAATTTTATGGTGAATAGAAATATATACAACACTACTACAGTAAAACCTCTCTAATCCAAACCTCTCATATCCGAAACCTCCGATATCCGGCGTAGTAAAAAATAATAAATATATCTATCAAAAATGAATATTTTCGACTAAATACTGCAGTAGCAATGATGTTTTTGAGTTGGGCTGTAAAAAGTAAAACAAAGGAATTCCGTCGGGACTCCCATAAAAATCATAAATCACGGGTAACGTAAGTCCCAACAAGTTTTACCCGATTTCAAACAAATAAAATTATTACTTTAAAGTTTAAATACTTTTGTTACCGATCTATAAAATGTGTTATTTTTCTTCACAGTAGACACCCTAATTCTATAGACACGATAACAAACGAATCAATAAGTGTTTGACCTTGAGCCTACTCTAGACTTCTTGTGTACAAATAACAGCCTACGCATGAATAAAAATAAAACAAGAAGCGTTTACAAGAAAGGAAACAATTGCCTAACATTTTACTGGGGAAAATGTCTACTTACATAAAATTAATAATGTTTTACATTTTTCCTACTGATATTTATTGTTAAATGCTGAATTGAAATAAAATACAGAGAATGCGATTGCAAATACCGGAGATTACATTCACGGAGTCTATACGAGAACGGGCAGTTCTGACAACTGAGTATTTCTTGGTATCGGTAATCGGTATCGAGTTTCGGCTATCGATTCTCGATAACGATACCAAAGCTAAAGTATCGGTGGTATCGAGAATCGACCCATCCCTAATTTCAACCAATTTACCCGTATTAAAAAAAACCTCTCTCAAATCCGGATTTTTTGATATCCGGATCGCCCGGCGCCACATTGATCCGGATATAAGAGGTTTTACTGTACTTTGCTGTAAAAAAACTTTTTGTCTACAAAAAAAAAAAAACTCCTTGCCTCTAAAGATACTGTCTAGGCCCAATATTTATGGTTTTAATTTGTTATAAAGGAATAAAACACACATTATATTTCAAGAAAAAAAGAAGAAAAAATATTTACAGTTCAGAGTCTCTAAAAGTCACTATTTTCAAACGCACCTATAATAGCACTTAAATTGCTAAGTTCATTCATAATTACTTCAAAAATTAATAAACATTTACAAAAACAAAATAAAAATAAACTGATCTAAACTGAAACTAAAAATGAATAACAACTAGTGGATAAAAAAACAAAATCCGAGTTCCGAGCGTCTATCTGCGCGTACTACACGACTAGATAGTTGATTAGATAATTCTGCCGAAGGTTTGTTTGAGTCGATATCACTATGAAACTCTGTACTATAATAAAGTGACTTTTTCGAAACAACCATACATTAAAGTATCCGATTGTATTAAAAATAGCGGCGTCGTACACATTTTCTTATGCGACGTTAGCACTGTAACGCGACTTTTATACATCGCATATGCGACGTTAGCACTTGGAGGGTTAAAGATAGTCTTCTGTTTGACCTATCTCATTTTAACTCCAACACCTTTCAGCGACTCCATTTTCAACATTTTTGAACATATCATTTTAAAAATCGATACAGAAGTTAAAAACATAATTGTTTTTTTTTGCTATATCTATTTTAAAAATTATATTAAAAAAATTGACTTGCTGCCGTTCAACTCAAGTGTTTTGACGAAAAATCTAAAAAGGTCTAAAATTATACTTTTTTAAGTGACTTGTGTTTTTTAAAGTAAATAAGAAAAAAGTTTATACTCCTGGATCTTGTTTGAATCTATATGTTTAACTTGTAAAAAAAGTTTTAGGCTAATATTTTGAAAATTTTCTAAACTTGAGCCGTTTAAAATGAGATTTTGGGTCCGGTACTCCTAATCGCGAAGCCGATTGATAAGTCAAGTAGCTCTAGATTAGGTAATTTTCAAGATAACAAACTGAGACTCAACATATAAGTTTAAAATATATATTTTAACTTCTATATCAAGTTTGAATTCAATATATTAAAATTCAGCGCCATTTAGACAAGCTACACAGATGAATGAGATTTGATTTCCACTTTCTGTGATTTTTGCCGTATTATTTTTTTTTAGCAATATTTAAAATTTTAGTAAATAAAAATAAAATGTTTTACTAAAAATATATTGTTGTTAATACTTTTTAACATAATTTAACTAAACAAATGTTTTCAGCAAACAAATTTTGTAAAATAATCCTTAAAATAGGCACTTTAAAAAAAAACAGTTTTTATTGAATCAAAAATTAAGGGGGGGGGGGCACAACAAACTATTTATTTTAACTTTTTTGTACTTTGAGATGAATAAATTTTAAAAATAAAACGTCAAAATCGGTTAACCTGCACCAGGTTCCCACCCATATGTCTATTTTTACTGTACTATCAACCAATGGTGATGTATTTCTCGCTTTCTGGATCCATTGGGATTTTGGGTTGTTTCTTCTCTTTAATTTTATTAACCAATAATATGATAAAATAACACTCATACAATATTTTATTGAATTTTGTTTACTTTTCAAACAATAATAAGATACATTATTAATTTAATAATTATATAAATGATTTCTTTTAGCGTTGTTATAAATTTGATTTTGATTACGAGATTTTAAGAAAATACCCGTACCCTGTTTGCATTTCATTTTTGACAAATTTTGATATTACTATTCAATAGGTTGAGTATACTAATTATAGACATAGTACATCTTATAATTAATCTATTTTACATTTATATCGGTTGGATTTTGTGTTATATTGTTGGCAGAACTATTTTTCTTGCGTGAACCATTACCATAATGCATGGGCACCCATACATAAGGGCAGAGGGGGGCCACGCCCCCCTAGCTCCCAGGGAAAGGAAAATATGTATATTATTATCTATGGTCAGATATTTTTCTTTTAAGAGATTAGCACTAAAATATGTTTTAAATGTTATGTGCCATTTATATAGTTATTTTATTTTTTTGAAAAGTTTAAACATGAGCTGCTGGGTCATCTTGGTGCAGCCTCAAGGCATGTTACAGCTTTGTGTATTCATTGATGGTGTAAAGGCGCAGACTCAATGCTGTGTGGGTTAATATTTCACCTGAACAGGCAAATTGACTTCCCAAATTTTAAACCTTTCTGGTGGAGGTCAAAAATTTCCCTAGACGCCTTTTGCCGAAGGAGAGAAGGGTACTCCTAAATCCCCATACCACGATCTAGCCCCCCCTAGAAAATATCATTTGGGCGCTCTTGCCATAATGTGTTCAATTTCTACCATGCGCGATTGGATTTCTTGTTGTTATGGCAACGTCAAACATGGCGGTCGGTTTATATGTAACAAGAGAATCAGTTCTGATGTCTTGTTGACTTCACTTTATAGAATGTTTTTAAATAAATACATGATTGTTATTATGAAATCTCTTGTGTTTTTATATGGAAGTGTCAATTGTGGATGTGATATTTTGTAGAAATAATATATTTCTGTAGTCTGTGTTATTTAGAAACTAGGCCTGAGTGTGTAATGATACCAAAATTTGATTTATATAATAAGCAGTAGGTACATCATTTCATAAACCTTCCGTCTCTGATAGCACCAATAAAAATAAAAACACAAATAGCTCTTTACCTTCATATCCCATTCTATACATTAATAATATATAAGATCATTCACCATGTTTATAAAATCATATAAGCTTTAAGTTTAGGCCAACACAAATGTTAAAGAAAAGATGATTGAAAGGGTTGAGGAAGGAGAAAAGGAAGCATAGTTGAAGTAGAGAAGAAGAAGGAGGGAGTTAATTGTGGGACTTGGTCCCAGCTTTGTTGAAGCAGCTTTGTTTGAAGACAGTTCATTATTTTATGGCAGACAATTCAAAAATATTCTAGCCTACACTAAGCATCAAGAAAAATAACTTCTTACCACACCTACAGGATTGATAAAATAATAGCAAGTACTACAACAAAAACATCAAATCCAAATGCTGGTAATTACAATAGCCACCTTAACAGAATAGCCTTAGGAGTCAGATCTGCAGATTCTCTTTCACATTGGTCACCTTTAAAATTACCCACTAACTAATATTCATTCCCTTCCTCAATGACAAAATCTGACCAAAAGACTATCTTATTAGCGAATCGTAATCATCCTTCAATCATTCCATAATAATCGCTCATCATTCATTAGGCCTAAGTATAGAAATAATAGTTAATTGTTTACCATAGTAAATAAGAGTTTTATTAATTTGTTTTTTGACTTACAAGAATTGTGTTACAATCGTCTTATGACAAATAGTTAGACCGTCGAATTGAACCCCGAGATAATTAAAATACTCATGTGTTATCAATTAGTATTATAAAGTAATAAACCATTTATTTGTAATCCATTCCACAATCTCTGCTTATTTTGTAATCAACGTTAAACGTGAAAGTTATTACAACATACACATTTCAATTTATTATAAGTGTTAACCTATATATATATATATATATATATATCTTTCCAATTCTAAATTGCTTTGATATTACAATTATTATAATTTTTTTATATTTAAATATTTAATATTCTCTTATGTTATACCATCATCATATAATTCCTTTAGTTGGGCTTTTTCTTACTTTTGTACTTAGGTTAGGTTTGTCCCTTTGGTAGCTGAAATAATTTTGTCCTAGTTTCTTATTAATGGTATTAACTTGTTTTCCCCGGTATTCATAATTGACACCAAGTGCCTCATACCAGACCTCTTAAATGGCCAAATTTGTCACTTATATTCAGTTAATGTTCAAACTTCAATAACTAAATAACTACTTATTCAATATACATGAAATTTTTACCATATCTTAATATTATATTGGTATACACAACATTTTTACATTTTCTTACCTAATGCAGCACTGAATTAAAAAAAAATCCAAATAAAAAACAAATTGAAAAATAAGTTCACTCACAGTTATAACTTTTACAAAAATGTTAGGAGAGACTTTATATTTGTTATTCCATAAACTGTCTGTTTTATTTGTGTTCAATTACTACAAAACTACATTTAATAAATCAAAAAATTAACCATGTATTTTAAATTCAGTCTAGCCATGTTTTACGTGACTCTTGGTTTACAAAAGTTGTGCTACAGATGATTATAAACACATATCTACAACCCTAAACAGCTGGAAGAAATAAAAAATGATATACTACTGTACTGTAAAATGTTCTCTGAACATGTTTCTGAAGTTAGTTTTAAAATATTCCAACAGATGGCGAAGTTATATGCATTTAAAGTTTGTAAGGTTGTTTTTTTTTTGAGATTAAGGTTTTCGGGAGATTACTGAGAGACAACTTTGTATATGTTCTGAATTTATAAAGGATCTTTTGAATTATAATATTTGCAAGTTTTGGGGGTGTCCACCAGGTCCAACCTATGGACCAATGTTTTACTTGGCTAGAGAAGTACTCCTAAGTATAGGGTATTAACAATTACAGAGACACAGTTTTCTTAATCAAAATCAAGTTTAATAAATTAATGAACTCTCCCTTTTCAAACTCTTTCAATACCAGAGGTTACTTTGACAAATTTACCTGAATCAATTATAGGTTTCTCACCTTATTTTTATACAAGAAATTACACTGACAAATGATTTGAATTAATGATAGTTATTGAAATGATCTAATACCTGAAATTGACAAATTATTCCGGTTATTTATGGTCCATCAATGCTCTTAAAACATTAAAAGTACTTTAACAAATTATTTAAATGAGTTAGGATGTTGACACTCTCTTAACATATTGAATAACCCATTCTACATTTATACAAACACATAATATTTCTACCTTAAACTCTGAGCACTAATTCCACCTTTTCAACACCTTGATTCTAACTCTTTCAAGGAATGACTGAACCCGCTCATGTATATAAATATATGTAATCCATTACTTATGAATTTGAATGTTAAGTCATTAATTAACTCAGAATGGTCAGCTTATTAATTAATTATTCTATAATATTTAATTGTTTGGTATATGATTCAATGTTAGTTCTAAACCTCGAAATCTGTCTTACAAATATTTAGTTAAATTTAAATTACTCACATATGAATCTCCTTCCTTTACACAACACCACTCTCTACAAGATTTTAAATAATAATTACACCCACGCACTCGCACACACTATTTACCGAATTTCTGTTGATGAATTACTCCCGAAGTTTATTTTCACTACCGATTACACGTGTTTGGTTTTTGTATGCTATTTTTTTCTTTTGTTGAATTGATGTCTTGACCCCTTGAAGAACAGTTATTAAAGACATGCGTTATTTCTCTCTTCCTCCCCTCTTTTTCTTTCCACGTCTCGTTGTTTCCTCACTATTGGTTGATTTCTGAATTTTGTCACTATTTCATTGGGCCACTCAATTTCCTTTAGGTTGCTTTTATTATGGTTCCACCTGGAATGTATAGTTCATCGTCCTCGGTCGATTAGAAGCGTGCTATAATATAATGCTTAGTTTGCGTTTACGTTTGCAGTTTTATTTTTATGTCCCAAGCTATGTTCTGTAAATTTACTTTTGTTTTAAATATTCTTATTGCATTTATTTATTTGTTTTATTTCTTCTTTATTTTATTTAATTGTAAATTGGTTGGGGTGAGTTATTAACCCCAACCCTTACAAGTTCTACGGATTAGTATGGAAAGCCGGGGAGTGAACAAAATAAATCGCTACGAGTTACTACGGAATACCGGGGAAAGGGTTAATCTGTCTCTTAACATTAAAAGATGATTATATTTTGGAGGATGTTATGGGGCTCAATGAATATTCTTAATACAACCTGATTGGCTGATACTAGTGTGTGAGAGGATTTGAAAAGATACAAACATTAAATTATGTTTACTTTAATAGCCCAGTCGGTATAGATTACAACTACCAGTAATTTGCAATACGGCTGAATTTTTTTTATAAGTACATTAAAGTATGTAGATTAACATAAAAAAAAGGTTACCAGTCTATCAATTTCCCAAAGTCGAAAAAAAAATCGATTATCATTTTCTTTTTCGATTATCCTTAATATTTCAAGCTGGGATGAAGATAGAGGAAAATAAAAAATACCACCGTGTAGGGGAGGTATTTTTCAACAAAAAAGGTCATATGTATTTATTTCGTCCGAGCAATGGTTTGTCTGGAAAAAATTCAATAATGCAGGTATATATTTTGCAGCAGTGGAAATCACTAAAAGGGGACATCTTATTCATATATGAAGCGTTGGCTCATTCTAAATTTGCCGAATTTTAATATATCGAATTGAAACTTGACATAGGAGTTAAAATATATATTTTAAACATTTATGCTGAGTCTCAGCTTGTTATCTTGAAAATGACCCGATCTAGGAGTCGATTTCGATTATCGATTTTAGGAGTACCGGACTCACGAACTAATTTCAATCTATTCCAGTTTCGTCAATTTTTGGAATATCAACATCAAATTTGTTTTACAAGTTGAGTACACCAGTATAAATATTCTTAGTAAGTATGAACGATTTTTTTAATGTTATTTTTTAAAACGAGGTGCTTGAAAATGGTCTTCTGTTTTACCTATCTCGTTTTAACTATAACACTTTTGGATTCAACGACTCCATTTTTGACATTTTTTAACATATCGATTTAAAAATTGGTACAGAAGTTAAAAACACAATTGTTTTTTGCTACACTTATTTTAAAAACTATATTTAAAAAATTGACTAATCTGCAGCCGATTAACTCAAGCGTTTTGATGAAAAATCTAAAAAGGTCTAAAATTATACTTTTTTAAGTTATTTGTGCTTTGAAAAGTAAATAATAAAAAAAGTTTATACTCCTTGATCTTGTTTGAATCTATATATTTAACTTGTAAAAAAACTTTCAGGTTGATATTTTGAAAATTTTCTGAACTGGAGCTGTTTAAAATGAATTGGTGGGTCCGGTACTCCTAAAATCGAGAAACCCATTAATAAGTCAAGTGGCTCTAGATCGGGTAATTTTCAAGATAACAAGCTGAGACTCAGCATAAATCTTTAAAATATATATTTTAACTCCTATGTCAAGTTTCAATTCGATATATTAAAATTCGGCCAATTTAGAATGAGCCAACGCTTCATATATGAATAAGATGTCCCCTTTTAGTGATTTCCACTGCTGCAAAATACATACCTGCATTATCAAATTTTTTCCAGACAAACCATTGCTCGGACGAAATATGACCTTTTTTGTTGAAAAATACCTCCCCTACACAGTGGTATTTTTTTATTTTCCTCTATCTTCATCCCAGCTCGAAATATTAAGGATAATCGAGAAAAAAATTGATAATCGATTTTTTTCGACTTTGGGAAATCGATAGACTGGTAAACTTTTTTTTATGTTAAACTACATACTTTAATGTACTTATAAAAAAAAATTCAGCCGTATTGCAAATTACTGGAACTTTTGGTCTAAATTGACCTCTACCGACTGGCCTATAATGTGAAGATATCATATTATATTATCATCTATTATTATATATATATAACACTACAGAATCATTGATCCCAAAACATTCAGCTAACTCTTAAACTAATTAATTATAATATCCAACTCACAAGCAAAAAAAAATTGTAGTGTGCTTAAGACCACACGTTGGAAGTGATAACTTCTATGACCAATTTATATTTTTTTGTCCGTACTAATATTAGAGGAGGAGGAATAAGGATAAAAACATACATACTACATCTCGAGCGGTGACGGTCGCGAGTTTGATGCTTTTTCCTCTCCCAATAAGAAGTGCTATGTAGTATATTCGCGTTGCGTACATACATATATATATATATATAATACATACTATATCTCGAGTGGTAACGGTCGCGAATTCAATGCTTTTTCCCCAAGCAAAAAGTGCCCAACGCCGCTAAAGAAGTTTTCACTTCAAAAACTGAATTCAAAGACTACTCTTACAGATGCAATTATATATCTCAATTAGTATTGAATATCTCCAATTTGACTTTAATAACACAAAGAATCGAATTTACTATTGTTATCTCATTCCCCAAATTTCACAAGGTCCCAAATTTCCCTAAATTCCCCTTTTATGATCTTCCTTGATTCCCTGGTAGCTAGCTTCACTTTACACTTTACTACTGGCCAACAGACCCCGTTTGTTATTCTCCCCCCCCCCTTCTCAGTTTTACATGCTTTGTTATCTATTGCTCTACTTATTCTACTTGGTATGTCGGAATGTGTACTGTGTCCTAACCCCATCTTACACAATTCACCATAACATTGCTTCATCAACCTTAACTAAGAGACCTACTAAAACTAACTTGCGTAACATGAAGTTAATCAGGCTTTTGAACGAGGCAGACCTACCTAGTTAAAAAATCGTTTTTAAACCAGCAGCATAGGCATTTCACAAATTAATAGTACAGTAGAGTCTCACAAACTCGGTCTTCAATAACCCGGCAATCCGGGTAACTCGGCGACCCCATTGGAAATTAATTTCAAAGTATTTTCCCACGTTCTTTAGCCTTTTGTTCATGTGGCCTTTCTTACGGTGAAGGTCAGGTTAATGCCCTGAGAGGGGTTGGCGATGTCAGCGCGTCACGCTACCTGCCCAGCTGGGCGGTACATTCCTCAACTCTCATTCCGTTATTGTCTCGCTATTCGCTTTTGCCAGAAGTGTCAATTTCCCTCCCAGTCTTGGAATAGCCAGTGAGAAGTGAACATTGATTATCGAGAGAGTTCTGTTGTAAAGCTTAGTACAGTTGTCCGTTTTCGTTTTGTTGTTGAGTTTGAGTTTGGATTTTTATGTTGTTGTTTTCGTTTTGTTGTTGAGTTTGAGTTTGGATTTTTATGTTGTTGTTTAGTTTTAAGTGTTGTTTTTATTTGTTACATCATTCGTTAGTTTTGTTAAATTCTCCATTTTACTTGTGCTAAGTACGATGTCGTCTTCAGTAAAAAGAAAACAAACCAACGTGTCCATGGAAAAGAAGTTAGAAGCTTTAAAGAGACTGGACAAAGGTGAAAACGTTAGTAAGGTTGCGATGGAATTTGGAGTTGGAAAAAGTACAATCGGGGACTGGAAAAGAAAAAGATCGGAAATCGAATCGTGGTGTGTTAAACGAATTTGTTCCGAAACGTTGAGAGACAGAAAAAGTATGAAAGAAAGTGACTTTAATGAAGTTAGTGAAGCCCTCTACATATGGTTTCGCCAATCACGAGAGAATGGGGTGCCAATTTCAGGGCCAATTTTGCAGGAAATAGCGCTGAAGTTTTACGAAGATTTAAAAAAAGAAGGAGACCCGAAATTCGTAGCTAGTGTTGGCTGGCTTGACCGTTGGAAGAAACGTTATGGTGTAAGACAACTGAGCGTGTGCGGAGAAAAACTTTCTGGTGACATGCAAAGTGTGTTGAACTTTAAAGAAAGGTTTCAAAAGCTGATTGAAGATGAAGGTTTGTCAGGGGATGCTATTTATAATTGTGACGAAACGGGTTTAAATTTTAAACTTTTGCCCTCTAAAAGCCTAGCTTCAAAACTTGAAAGATCTGCACCTGGGTTCAAGAGAAGTAAAGAAAGGGTTACGGTTTTGGCCTGCAGCAACGCTACTGGTGATCACAAACTAAAGCTGTGCTTTAAAGCTAAAAAACCCCGTGCATTTAAACATGTTGATGTTAAAAACCTGCCAGTGTGGTACAAAAACCAACCAAATGCGTGGATGAGTGGAGTTATTTTTAAAGAATGGTTTTCTGAACAGTTTGTTCCATCCGTTGAACTGTTTTTGAAATCTAAAAATTTGCCTAGAAAAGCACTGTTAGTTTTAGACAATGCTTCTTTACATCCACAACTAGATGATTTAAAGGACGGTGACATTAGAGCTATTTTCTTGCCACCTAATGTGACGTCACTTTGCCAACCAATGGATCAAGGAGTTTTGGCTGCAGTCAAGAAGAGATATCGACACAAGCTTCTTTCTTCTCTTTTGGCAGCGATCGACGGCAGTCAAGATTTGATTCAAAAGATGAAGAAGGTAGATTTATTAGATGTTATTGGATGGGTCTCTGCAGCATGGAATGA
>JAGFPH010000042.1:150860-166750 GCA_018207615.1 Philaenus spumarius
ACATTTTGTTATTTTAAAGTTAATTTATACAATCACCATTATTTCTTATATCCTAATTTAACTATATATTATGCTATTTTATACATTCAAACTATTATCTGCACATTTAACAAATTTAACATTATTACAATTTTGAAAATACGATCGAATCAAAATTTTGAGGTTATGCTTTAACTGTTTCTTAAAAAAATTTCTTAAAAAATAAGAACAAAGGTAGGTTTACATTTAAAAATAGGTTAATTAGTTCATTTTAATTTAGTTATTTATAGTGACTTTTATTGTTTTAACATTTTTAAATGTATATATATTTGTCTTTAAAAATCCTGCTAGGCTAGGCCTAATTTCTTCATTTAAAAAAAATATATGAAACTTCACATTTATAAATGAAATTAATTCTCAGTCATTTAAATGTTACAGTACAAGTGAATGCATATAGTTAAAACGCAATTGCTTAAAGAGTAGTTACAAAATACTTAACAAGAAAATATTTATTATTTGTAAATTTTATCCCTGAATGTCGCTTAATTACTAATTGCTACGAATTATATATCTTGGGCACTAAATCAGTATATATATTTCTACTAAAGCCATTACATACTAAGTCTTTTTGTTTATTGCGGAACTTCAAAATATATGTTCTTTGTGATGTTGTCGAGTGCAATCATTTAGTAATATTCAAAGTAACATGTATGGTCATATATTTCTAGATGTAACCTTAACGTAATTGGCAAAACATTATTTTAAACTGTTTCAGTTCCTTAATGCAACTGTTTGAATCGAGATTTTACTGTATATTGATACTATGAAGCATTCGTTTAACTCGGTTAGTAACATCTAGCTCACATATAATCACCTCTTTTTCTTTGTATGAATGGTCCATTATTTGTAATGACTATTTGTAACCATAAATATTTGCAAAACAAGTTATTGACATTTAATTTATAAAATGAGAAAATTACTGATCTAATATTCAAGACAATCGAGAAGGTGCTTGAATGGGGAGTAGAATGGTATGGTCACACGCGTATCACTAAATTTACCTGATTGTCTCACAAATTTGTTGTTCAATTCAAGGTATTAAAATGAATTTTCTGTATCCAATTCTTAAGAAATTGTATTTATATATTTTGCCATACAATTTTGTTTCTGTCTTAGGTTGGTTCAGAAGATGAAAAAGAAAACATTGAAATGCAAATTCATTGT
Organism: Philaenus spumarius; assembly: GCA_018207615.1. Taxonomy (NCBI): domain Eukaryota; kingdom Metazoa; phylum Arthropoda; class Insecta; order Hemiptera; family Aphrophoridae; genus Philaenus; species Philaenus spumarius. The sequence continues at coordinate 152,064 of JAGFPH010000042.1, forward strand.
ATTGAATCTTTTTTTAAAGACCTAAAAGAAACTACAACAGCGCAAAAAAATGAGGTCAACTCTCTAAAGAATTCTCTTTTGGAAACGTTTAACTGGGCAGAAGATGCAAAATCAAAAGAAGAACAATACAGGAATCCTTAGTAAGTTTCAAAGACTGTAAATTACAAAATATATATGATATGGGTGGCAGATTAACAATGTATCTCAATCTCTTACATCTAGATTTGGCTGCTGAAAGTGACAGTTTTTATGTCCGGAAATTAGCGTGCTAATTCAGTCTTTAGGTTTTCCAACTACTAAACATAATATATTTACCTTCAATATGATGCAATTCAGTCTAAATCTATCATTAAATTGAAAGTTTTGTATAATGTCCTGGCCCATGGGTTTACTGAAGTCATGTTCGGGGGAACAAAAAACAGAATTTTCCATTGGGGGAATACAAAAAAAGTACTGTAAACTTAATACGGCACAGTGTAAAAACAGTCAAACACCAACAATACACAGTGCTTACTATACTGTAAAATAACAATAAAAAAACAAACTTAACAACAACTTTAAGAAAACAGTTTGAAAGCACCGTACTGCGTATACACAACAGACGACTGACATGGGAAAAAGAAAATTGTAATGGTGTCCCCAGTCTGCATAGCAGCACAAGATTGGTCCCTGTAGTTTCCCATGGTCAATACACTGATTTAGTGTTGCTTTCAACTAATTTCCCCATAGCAGTCGTTTTGATAAAATACCTAATTTGAAGCAAATTTTTGTTTTTTTATAAGCTAAATTTATTTGAATTATCAAAAAATATTTAAATTAACCCTGGAACGGAAAGCCATCTTATTTTTTACGAGCGTACTTTGGTTTTGATACTGTACCACTTTGTTTGTGCACATATTGTACTGGTTCCTTCTAATGTCTATTCCTGCTTGCTACTCAATGTCTGTTGTGTTGAAGACGCTAGTGAGACAACCCTATAGTAGTGTCTATGATTATTTTTCATCAATATTATTACTGCTTTCTAATAACGTAACTTTTTACAACAGTCACCTGTTTCAGTTTTTATAGTTTTTTCACATTGTATATTTAATTATAAGGATCAAATCTTAATATTTAAAAAAAGTTTGGTTGTCACCATTCCGAATATTGATTTAATAAATAAATGCTGTGACTTACCGTCTTACAATATTCAATTTTAGTGCTGTGGTACGACAGCAGTTTTGGCTATTAGTAAAACATGTAATTTATCAAGTACTAGGAAGAGAAAACTCTCAAGTTGCAGCCCAAAGAAGACTACAGAAGAAGTGTCTGTAAATTATGTCCAGCTGCCAAAAGACTTGGATGACAACAAGTCATTGTATTATAATGCAATCAAACATTTTGTGGAGAACATAGGGGGCAGATTTGTATCAACTGCACAGAAAATACAGACTAGTTACAATGCAAAAATCTATGCAAGTGTTATAATTTATTTCTTAAAATTTTTTGCCATTCCAAATTGAATATTTAATTTTAATTTTAGCAATAGTCTTCCACCTTTCACTTAATTGGAAAATGTTGTATACTTTTATAAAAACAATATTGTCTTTTTTGCAACAGATGTATTAATTTTTTAATTGCAAGTAGAAAGTGATGTAATTTTTGTTATAATCTACACTAGTACATATAATTGAGTACGTGTAACGAAGTTGTGTGGTTTATATGTTTTTAATTACCTTAAAACATATTTTGTAAATTATTTAAATGAAATCGTAAAATTTACTACGGCTTTCTAACAATGTAACTTTTACCAGGCTTTCCGTTCTAGTGTTAAATGAAATTTTTTAACATTGCTTCAATAAGGATTTCAAGGTACCAAATTTGAACTACCCACAATAAGTTATTATTAAACAGAGTCCACTGTAGTAACATAAACACAGATCCTAAATCAGCTAGAATTTGATTAGCAGATGAAAGTCACATGACCAAAAGACTGAATTCAAGTTTAAATTTAATTAATTAATATTGAATTGAATTAAAATCAAGGAGATGTAATGTATAAAATCCCATCTTAATACAAAAAATTAAATAGCCTATAAGTCAAAAACAGATGTGCCGATGTAAACACACCTAGCCTAAACCTATTGTGAACAACCATTTAGCAAAACCTAGTACAGTATTTAGAAATTGTCAACTACATTCATAAGAACACAATTTAACAAAACAAATTAAACTAGAACCACCCGTAGATCAGAAACAATATGTATATAAATTATGAAATAGAACAAAGTGGATTATCAAACCTCTGACAACAACCTAGCCTAGGAACTAAATTAGTCAAAAACAAGGTCAACACTTCAACAACACTTACTATTATAACATAGTAAATAACACCACAAATACATTATCTATTTCTGTAATCATTCTTTATTGTAATCCAAAGCATTGAAATCGAATAAACATGTATTGAAAACTTCAAGTGAATTTGTAAACAGACAGCCATTTTAAGTCGACACTACGTGAACCAGAAAGATGTATGTAAATTAAATACAGAGTTAAAATTAAAATGTATATTTAGATTTGGGTCGATTCTCAAATTTATCGATTCCGATACCGATTCTGATTCCAAGAAATCGATTCCAATGACCATAAAATTGTAAAGGGAAGTTAAACATTGTTATTTAATTTTAACTGCATGGTTCTTTGATGTTAATGTTATTTTTTAATATTATTATCGAACTAAGAGGAACTTACATAAAACTGCTGACTTCGATTCATTATAAAATGTATATATATATATATTTCTTTCATTATACTGTACAAAAAAAAGTTGTTTTCCATCTGTATAGACCTGGGTGGAAAGCCAAGGGACATAAAAATTATGCATAGTTCTCGGTTTTCTCGGTACGACTTTTTAAGTGTCAAAATCGGTTTTCCCGTACAAAAAACATATAAAACGATACCCCACACTGTATTTTCAACATATTGACCAAAAAACGTGACCCCGAAGCGCTACGGCAAAATCGATTTTCACGTACAAAAAACATATAAAACGATACCCCACACTGAATTTTCAAAATTTTGATCCAAAAACGTGACTCCGCCACGCTACGATTTTTAAACTGTCAAAATCGGGTTTCGCGTACCCAAAAACATATAAAACGATACCCTACACTGAATTTTCAAAATATCCATAAACGTGATCCCGAAGCGCTACGACTTTTCAACTGTCAAAATTGGGTTTTGCGTACCCAAAAACATATAAAACGATATCCCCACACTGAATTTTCAAAATTTTGATCCAAAAACTTGACTCTGACGCTCTACGACTTTTTAACTGTCAAAATCGACTTTCCCATTCCCAAAAACATATAAAACGATACCCCACACTGTATTTTCAAAATATTGACAAAAAACGTGACCCCGAAGCGCTATGACTTTTTAACTGTCAAAATCGGTTTTCCCGTACACAAAAACATATAAAACGATACCCCACACTGAATTTTCAAAATTTTGATCCATAAACGTGATCCCAACGCGCAAACTACAGTACGATTTTTTTAACCGTGCCCTCGGCCACGGTTGTACTATCCTGAATGATAACGTTAGAAATCGCTCTGTCTACTCTAGTTTTCTCCACGAAAACTGAGCCGAGCGGCGTGAAACAGCGAAAACCGAGCTTCAATAACACTGTCATTTAATACACTTAGCAGCGATGTAAAATTATGAAACTTTCACGGATACGCAGATAAGAACCATACGATTCGTATGATGTAAAAGAAAAACAATTACAAAACCTATTTCATATTTTACAAATCAATATTACAACAATGTACTTTAATAATGACATGAAATTTTCACACCTCTGGAAAGTTTTTATTTGTTGATCAGAGACAAAGTGTTCGCGAGAAAATTTTAAATAAATGTCCAAATTAAATATTTTATTTAAAACATTTTTTCGTTTGACTTACGGTTTGCTCGGTACAGCGGTATAATGTCTGAGTTTCAATTTTATTAAAACTACACCTGGCCGGGCCGTGCCGCCAGGCTGTGTTTCCGTTGACCAAGTTCGTCCTCATTTTATAAACGTTATAAAATATTGTATATTATACATATTATATTATCATTGATTATTATACACAGTTCAGTTTTTATTTCAATAATTTTAATCGAATAATTATTCAGTCATTTTTGTTTATTCGAAGTTGTGGAACTGCCTTTACAATCCCTCCCCGCTAGCCCATCGCGCACTAGCCGAGCCGAGGGCATGGTTAAAAAAATCGTACTGTACTTTTTAACTGTCAAAATCAGCTTTCCCATACCCAAAAATATATAAAACGTTACCCCACACTGAATTTTCAAAGCTTTGATCCATAAACGTGATCCTGAAGCGCTACGAATTTTTAACCGTCAAAATCGATTTTGCCGTACCCAAAAACATATAAAACATTATACCCTACACAGAATTTTCTAAATATTGACCCAATATTTTCAAAAGTTTGACCCAAATACGTAACCCCGACGCGCTACGACTTTTAAACTCTCAAAATCAGTTGTCTTGTACCCAAAAACATATAAAGCGATACCCCACACTGTATTTTCAAAATGTCGAAAATACATTTATTTTTTATAAAAAGATATTTTGATTAAAAGTATGTTGCTTTTTCGATGTAGTATAATGAAAAATATTGTACGTAATTCGCTCGGTAAGTTTTTCCATTCTTGCATGAAAGTCCCGCACTCGGCTGCGCTTGGAAAACCCCTATTTACCCAAACAATACAGAAATTATAGTCAACCGCACAAACACAATGAGGTAACATACAAATAACAAACTCATAAACAACCTCGCTTAAAATCTCATAATTATAACTCTAAACAACAGTCATACCATAACCTATCAAATGCGAATTACATGCACAAATGTAGTAGAGGTGTGTCAGAAGTACTGTATTTTGTATTCATTACTTTGCAGACACAAAAGGCAATCGCTACTAACGGTTCAAAGTAACGGTTACGATTACTTCGGCTACTCTATTGTACTTTGGTGCAGTGTAGATTCGCGGAATACTTCGAATCCACATTGTGAGTCCAGTCCAGTACTGTTAGCGTATTCGCAGTAGCCCCGGAAGCGGTGGAGTTGGAATGAAATGGATTGTAACGAGGAAATATAAACCCGGCAATCACCGGACAATATCGGCTGCCGTGGCAATCGCATACACGAACGTATTTGCATAGAGATCGATGGTGTCCGGGCCCCTAATCGATGGAATCGGAATCAACTTTCACGGAATCGACTCAATGCCGATTCCAGTGCCGAGAATCGGAGGAATTGACTTTTGGAATCGAGAATCGACCCATCCCTAATTTAGATATAGACCTCAATTCATAACCAAATTTCTGCAATGTAAATTAAAATTAAGAAGATTAAACTGGATTAGATATATTGATAACTACTTATTAGAATAATTATTGTATTAACCTTTTGCGCTCCATAGGCGAACTCAGTCCGACATCGTTAATTTGCCGTTGCGCTCCACTGTCGGACTCATTCCGACATACGTTTTAATATGATTTCTACGTTCTAAACAAGTATAGAATCTGTGGTTTTCGGTCTAATGAGACTACAATTTTGTTAAAACAGACTAGAAACCAGTGACAGATTATATTGGCTGTGGAATATATTTTATATCTCTCTGAAGTTGAGCAGCTATTTGCCAGCCATGATCGAGAAATACAAGGAGCATCGTCTGTTATCTTGGTTCTTGTAACTTTTGTTTACACTTTTCAAGTGGTAGTTATTTTTATTGTACGTTATTATTTTGCAGTTTTGTAAAGCTCTTTTGTGTAAATTTTGTTTATGTAAATAGTGTAACAATCTTGTTTTTGTTTTATTTTGTGTTGAAAAATAAACTATATGTACCATTATTTCACAAAAATGTTATTGTCAAAATACATTTCTGAATAAATATAAATACAATTGACATATTTAAACAGTTATATTTACTGTGAAAAGTATTTTCTAAGCTCTAATAATTTTTATTACTACTTTTAAATAAAAAAAAAAAACATATTTTTTTACTTGTTTGACCTAATACATTCAAAATAGGCCTACTCAATAAAAAAACTTTGTTAAACCTCAAGACTATTTCTTAAATTATTTATTATAGTCACATTTAGCGTAATAAAGTTTTTAAAAGCTCTAAACTCTATTATTCTTGTTTTTAATTTCATTACAAAACAAAATATCAATTGATTTTTCTGACCGATTATATTCAAAATAGAGACATTTTTTTAAAAAACTTTTAACATTTTTTCCCTTATTCTCTAGTTAATTCCGAACAAAATGATATATAATAAATTATGTTTACTACTTATAGTAATTTTTTGGTGAATTTACAAAAATACTTCTTCAAAAGTCATATGATAATAGGATCTGGTGGAGCAGCCAAGTGTCAAATGAATAGAGTGCAAAAGGTTAATATCAACTGAACACAAAAACAGTACACTCATATCAAATCCATACCAGATTTATTTAATAAACGGGACTATTTCATAACTAACGTAAGTAAATAATATTTTGTCATCGCACTAATGTTCAATAATTTATAATAATTAAAATACATAAACAATATTCAAAAGAAAACTGCAAGTTTAAAATATGCGATCATAGTAAATTCAGTCCGATATTTTACGATAGTTTACGACATTACACCACTAAAGAAAGCAGCTGTGTGTGACGTAACCACCTACAAGTTACGCGAGGACCAATAGGAGACCAGCATCAACCATAATGCAACAGTCCTTGCACTCTGAAAACGCCGCTAAAAGACAAATACCTGGGAGAAAACTAACGCTTGGCGTGGGTGGAAAAGGAGCGTCACTTTCAAAGAAGTAACATTGTCCCGATTTCTCACCGTTTATTTCAAAGTGTTTTTAAATATAAAAGTAGTAAAATCAGTGTTATCCTACAGAAATTGGTATTTTCTGTATATCAAATACTTATAGACTATAGACTTTTAACAATTTAAACATTAAAAACTTACAAAAGAACTTTTCATAAATTCAAAAAGGACGCCAACTTTACAATGTTTTTAATTTTAACTTCATTATTGTGTCAAATTCAAACAATATTATTCACAGCGGCCGAGTACCTGACCCGAGAATATAATTGAACTAATTTATTATAATGTATAAAATAGATATGGACATTTAAACAATTAACTTGTGTTAGCCTATTTTTTATGTATAGGCAAAGTAGTTTATGTATAATAAAGAACTTTTTGAGCAATTACAAAATGAATGATTTTTATTAATTAACAATTTTTTTTTTAATTGTTTCACTGAATAAATTATCTTTTTAATTCTTTGTAGACTAACTTCTTGTGTTTAATTACTTGTACAAAATGAGAAAGTATAAATCGGCTTGATTGAATTAAGTAGAGTCAGGGTTATCTTATCAAAGTAACAATTTTATTATATATCTCATAAGGAGTATTATAAAAATGGCTCCACAACGTGGGCATTAAGAAAAGGAATTTAAGGAGTATTATTATATTGTGTTTTTAAATAATGGTATTAGAATTAATTTGTATATAAAACAAATCCTTATTTGCTGAGTTAAGGCAACGCTAAAAATAACATGGTATCAGGATAGCGATGGAATAATCTCGGACTCCATATCGGTGAATGTTTCGAAAAATATCACAATGTACAAAAATTTTTAATAAATGTGTTAAAATAAAAAACTTACAAGGTTTTTGCTTAAGTTGTAAAATATATGTGATATTTGTATAATTAGTTAATTAGGCGTTATTTTCACTTTTAATTTTAAGCATATGATTTTGTTTAGTTCAGTATCTTATTTGTTTCTGTATATTAATAAAATAATAAATTAATTGTTAAAATGGAATGGGTAATGTTTTTTAAATTTAAATACCCTCTGTAAAAATTGCAGTCGGTGGTAAAAATAATTCCGACCTAGTGGGCATAATATGATGGCTGACACGGAGAGGGGAGCGGCTAGTGGTACTGGCCACGGGAGCGGCAGAGACAACTCATGTCGAAACAAGGACGTGGCCAGTATGACTTGCCAACCGAGTGCAAAGGGTTATAATATTATAAGTTGATTTTCAAACAATGATACTTTCAGTCAGTATGTTACCTTTGAAAAATCTACTTAAAATCTCAACAAAAAGTATGTTCCTTAAATAATTGCATTGTGGTTAATTATTGTCTTTTGAGCGAGTAGTAATATTTTTAATTAGCCTGCCAAGAAACAATCTGGCAATCAGGCTATTACAATTATATTTTGTGCAATATGCTGACAGTTTTTTTTAGACATATCCATGAGAGTTTACTAAATTTATAACTGTGTTTAATGATTTGATTATGTTTCAGTTTTAACAAATTAGTAAAATCTCGAGAGTTAGATCCTGTGAGTGCTCGAAGAATGGCTGACATAGAACACCTAATATATTACATTGAAAGTCAAATAACTCAAGTAGATAGACATTTGGACGATATGTGGTGTGATATTAAAAACAAAGGACCAAAGTAAGAATTAAAATAATTCTATATTATTATTAGTAAAACTCTTGAGTTCTATGCTTGTAGGTGTAGAAATAATATCAACTACTAGGTTAGCGTTAACCATGAATAGGGTTCCCGTTTCAGTAATTGCCACTAATATTAATAGACATTCAAATAATTGTGATTTTTATAAATTTGGATATTTCATAATATACTTATATCTTGCTTTTATACGTGATGGTCGTGGTGGTACTAATAGGCCTCAAAGTGGGGTTCTAATTTTTTTTAAAGAATGAAGTAGGCCTGAAATTAAATAGAATTGGTTCTTGTAAATAATGCAATTTAAGATTGTTGTTCCGGCGAGCTATAAATTAAAATAAAGAAAACCTGAAATGTTAATTAAGTACAAGATGATAAATATTTATTATAATAAAGAAACTTAGATTTACTAATTGTTAACAAGTTATTAATTAAAATTAAATGTAGTTTCTTAATTCAGACTAGAAACAAAATGTCGGACGTAGAAAGCACATAGATGTTTCTCAAAACTAATTGGCAATTTATGAATAACTTTAATGATAATGAGTGATCAGTTAAAAAGAAAATAATTCGACCACGCAGCTGGACCGCTGACGTGAGTTGAGCATATGACCAAAATTAAGTTTATATTCCTATGTTTTAGGGTTTCAACCAACAATTTGAGAAATAGGTCTACTCACGAAGGCGTTGAACAGCTGTCTGTGTGTACGCAATATATTAGTAGAATTTGTTTGTGCCTAGTGGCCTCGCGAGTTTGCACCACTTGACTTCGAACCGGGTACTTTTATGGTATTTTACGTTTTGATCGATTTTGGGGGAACCAAGCGAGCTATAAGGTCGCGTAAAAAAACAAAATGTGCAGAATAACATCCTACATTTATATTTTTAGAAAAAAATCTAAAAAAATTTCATTCTCGTAGTAAAAGTCTCAAAAAATAAATACTTCCGGTCAAAAAACGTACTTCCGGTTGTTGGATTTTTTTGGCTAACGAACTCGTCCGAGCGACATAGACAACCAACATGTGTACCAAATTTGAACCAAATCGGACTTAAAATGCGGCCGCTAGAGTGCGAACACATAGGGCCTATATCCATATGATTTTTAATGACACGCTAAAACGTGTTCAGGGGACCATGATCGGTGCTCATTTGGTACTCCCGACCTTGGGTCTTACCATAAGGACCACTGCAATAGCTCATTTTTCCTATGGAAATTCGCTAATAATATGGTTAATAATGTGGATGATTGTTCACAAATAGATGTTCACTTAAGAGTTCTGTACTTCACAAATAGTTTTAAGGTATGACTCATACACACTGAACAACAGTATGATACTATCACTGTGGATAAATTTGTAGTAAAGTTTATAGGTATTTATTATTGAATTTATTGATCAAATTAATGTTCTAATAATTTGTTGTTTTGATATTGGATTATTAACAGTTCTGGAGAAAGATATTTGCCACTTACTTAGAGATTCTTTATTGGTATTTTAGTACTTAGTATTTTGTTTGACACCTGATTTATGGAGCTTATATTATATTGCGTCTTGATTTTTGATGGTCTGGTGGGGTGATGTTTTAGTTTCTTACATTTAGGAGCAAGTTTTACAATCTTCCTATTGCATTGCTGGCTGGAACAAGCATGTCAAATATTGCTTTTTTTAATTTTTGCTCGAAGTAGTGATTCTTCTTCTACGTAGAGGTTGTGTAGATTCTTAATGGATTCTATATCCAGATTCTGGTCATTTGTTTTTTTAGTTTCATAAAACTAATGATATGCATGAGATGAGTTAGATGAAGGATATACATTTTTTTTATGGTAGATGAGGTGAGTTTCCAGCTATTTTTTATATTTAAATTTCATACTTTTTTAATGGCCTCTTTTTGAGTCCAACATTACAATTTTATAAATTTCAAAGTCAAAATATTGTACAGAAATTTATTATTATTTAGCTTACGGTTTACTAATTGACTAAAACATTGCTAATCAATTGGTGCCTTGTATAATTTAAGTGTAGTTGTGGGGTATATCCCTGGATTAGCATGTGTGTGAGTGTGTACATGCACTGACCTAGGCATACATTTATGCGATAAGGTGCGTCATAAAGTTGCAATTACTTTAGCTTTGGCTTCAGTCAACAAGTTTGAAACATTTTGTAGTTTTATGAGTACCAGGTCCCATCTTCGTTAAATTTGTGTAGTTTATGTGATTTTGTAAAATTTTCTGCATACTTCGCGCTTACTTTCTTAATTGTGAGCCATTTCTCATTTTAATTATATTTTGGTACCTGGTATTGTGCTCTGGAAAGTGTTTATGCCTAAATCATGCAGGTGTTATGCCTAAGTGAAGATCTTGTTTTGTGTGTCCGGTTTTTGTATGGTGAATGTTGTTGAGATGTATCATATCGACCCAGTTTTTTTGTTGTACACTGCAATAGGTTCCAAAAACCTTCCTATTTCCCTGTTTATTATTTCTACTTGATTTCTGTGAGGGTGTCAAATCGGCAAAAATATTTGTTGAATGCCTTAGTCTTTGAGTGTTTTCATCGAAATTTTGCTCCGTGGTCTGTTTGTATTCTGAGGGGTTGCCATATGTGAGGAAATAGTCAGGATGAAATTCAGGATTTAAGACTATCAGAAGCATAATCAAGATTCGGAGGAGTTAAGATTGATCCAAGGTCTCCTTAAAACTCAGCAACTCGGCTTTAAGAATCTGTCTATACTCCCAGCAGTTAGATTTTGTTTGGGAGTTTAATCGCTGCTTCGGGTTTTTGTCTGACGCAATTTCAAACCTTATAAGTTTATGGTTAGATTGTGATGGGTTATCACTAATAAGCAAATTTTATTACTAATATGTGCGGTTGACAAAGTGATGTCAATAGCCTCCTGTTTGTTTCCACTGTCATAGATATAATCATTACGTATGTAGATGGCATACGACAATACATTTGAAGAACATTTAGTGCATCTTCGGGATATATTCAACCGGTTCCAAGAATCCCATATATGACAAAACATTTTTATAAGTCATCCTTTTGCAGACGAGAAGTAACGTTCTTAGAGCACAAATATACCATAGACGGCGTACAACCAGACGACACAAAGATTTCAGCCATCTCACTAAATTCACACTACCGCCAAAATCAAGACAAAACAATTTATCGGCTCATGAAACTACTACAATCAGTTCATTGATAAATATTCTGACTACATTCAGCCAAGAGCATAGCTAACATCTACACAACATTAATTTATATGGACAAATAAGGAACAGAAAATCTTCAATTTACCGAGCCTTCGTCAAATTCTGACATGTGACCAATGGTAACCATGTTAGTACAGGGTGGCCAGTGACCGGAAAAATCGGGAATTATGCATTAATTTTTAACGCCGGGAAAAAACCTGGAATTTTGTGTTACTGCCGGGAGAAACAAAAATATATTTCCATGTGGCATTTTAAAGATGGGGTAAAACAACGCAAATGTTTCTAATTTTACAATTAATTCATGTCTTCAAATGTCTTATGTCGCGCCGAAAGTAGATGTTAAACTCTACGCGTGCATCCAAACATCGCGTCGTCTATGATTGAACCAAGCTAGGGACGAGCATCGATAGTTAAAACTTCGATGTTCACCATCGATGTTAAAATCGGCAGTAACCATCGATGTGACAATAATATCGACCTGAAAACATCAATGTATTTTAACGGTAAACAGCGATGTATTTTTTTAAAAAAGTAATCGTTTCAGAAAACCTCATAACGTTATTTTAGTTAAAAGAAGGTTGATTTTCATTGCTCCTTAGTTTTAAGTTATAAGACAATACGCCTTACCGAATGACATTATACTGTAAAGTACTTTGTAAATTTCTGAAAAAGAGAATTAGTTGCTACTTAAAATTTATGTCATTAAATAAATATCTATTATTTATTTATAAAATTGTTAAAAATAAAATGTATTTAAACTAAGTTCGTTAAAACTTTACTTAGGCCTAAGACAATAATTCCTGAGGTGAAAGAAACAATAACAATCAAAGTAACAGAATTAACTAATTGATACAAAACGTAAATATTACATTTATATATGATGTTGACTTCTTATTCTTTCAATACTTTCTTAATTAATGTCGAACTCAGTATGTCACAGGGTGTCTAGCAGTCGGGAAAGTCGGGAAAATCGGGAATTAACATAGAAATGAAAAACAGTCGGGAAAAGTCGGGAATTAACATATAATTTTTTTTTAAAGTCGGGAAAATGCATAAAATTGTTTAAAACAATTTTTAGGTACATTTAAATATTCTCAACACAACCGAAACTAATAGCAATCCAATTTGGCGTATGAAAATGAAGCTAAGCAGAGCAGGTATATGGGCTATTGTACATTATTCTTGGAAGTCGAGACGGCCGTTACCATGCCAACGGGTTGGTGGTTGGGGGCGCATGCGCAATGATTAAATAATTCAAAGTAGTTAAATTACTATATTTTTAGGTATGGCATTACGGTGAATTTGTTCATACGTTCACACGAACGAACGCTTCGAACAGTTCACATTTTTTATGTCCGTGTTAAAAACTTTAAGAAATAAATAATAAACAGTATGCATATTGTACTGTCCGGGTGCACACTCAACCGTGAATTTCGTGTACCGTGAATAAGAAGCCGTGAATTTCGTTGTCAAACCTTTAAAAATCTACATTTTAAAATTACCATAGAATGAAATTATCACAAGAAAATAAAAGAAGTTTTGAGTCACGTTAATGTGTTTTGGAACTACAGTATTTGAAATTGAAAAACTGTTGCAACTTGCTAGCAGCTTCGTGAAAGACCGAGATGACTCATGACGACAAACCTTGAAGAATGTGGAGGAAAGAGAGAAGGGTGGGGCCGAGTGAATTTGAGACTATCTTCTAACAGACTACAGTTCTAGTACTCGGCTTTGTGAAAAGAGTTGTTTTCTAATTACACAAAGTAACAATGGGTCAACATTATATTAACATTAATTTCTATTATAAAATATGATTTATATGCCTGTAGTTACAATATTCTTTTAATATTCCCGTTAACATTGTTTTATTGTAATTGTATATAATTAACTTAATCATTGTATTATCGTTCAATAATTAATAATAACGCGAGTGGACATTGTAAGGAACATGGCTTGTAATAAGCAAATATTAGTCAAGAAAAAAATGGCAGCCGGTGAGAAAAAACTATGCAGTAAGGTGCCCGGTTTAGTTTGCCACATTACGGGAAAGTGACAAAATGGTAGTGCGAAGGGGAAGGGGGAAGTAGTGTGCCCTCCCTCGCTACTATCTCATTCTCTCTCGCACAAGTACTCAAAATAGGTCGCCGTATTTAACTTAAAATCCATCTATAATAACTCCCATTGTAGTGATGGGTTGATTTACGATACCACCCATACTTTTTTTTTTCTTTATCGATATCGAGTTTTAATAGCCGAAACTCGATATCGAGAGATGTTCAGTTTAGTTTATATCATTGTTAATTAAACACTTCTTGTTTTATTTGAATTCAAATATTCATGCACTTAGTTATTTGTACAGATAAGATAAAGGTAAAGTAGGCTCAAGGTCAACCACTTATGGATTCGTTTCTTACGTGTCTATTTATAGAATTAGGGTGCCTACTGTGATGAAAAGTTACAAATTGTATAGATCGGTAACTAAAGTATAATACTGTAATTATATTTGTTTTAGTTCGGGTAAAACATTTTCGGGATTTACGTTACCCGTGATTTATGTTTTCCGTGGGAGTCCCGACAATTGCCTTTGTTTTACTTGTTACTCGTTCCTGCAAATAACGACATTTAATTTCTGCTTTTCCGAATTTTACAAGTGTTATCTATATAACCTTTTCGGCGGACCTTAGCGGTTGTATATTAAATTAAGTTTTAACTCTGGTATTTTATAGAAACAAGAAAAAATTATTGTTCTCGTGAGTATAGGTTTTTTCGCTGACACGCTGTTTTATATTAAATTGAGTTTTAATGACGTCGTTTTATAAAATTAGCGCTAATAATGTTCGGAAGTCGCATTCTTTGCGGACATTCATCATTGTATTTTAAATAATATTTCAACAATAGTAGTTCATAAAATTTTCATAAATTGTATTCGAG
>JAGFPH010000042.1:173852-186941 GCA_018207615.1 Philaenus spumarius
GATTGTATTAAATTTAATTACCTTTCGAACGATATAGCTCAAAAACTGCACACGGGCTTATGAGTGGGGGAAATTGTACAAAAACCTTACACGGATAGTGAAAAAATCATTTATTTGGAGATTCTTATCAATTTTGTTCTTTGTTCCGGGTACTGTACCTGAATTACCTTTGCACATAATTGTAGTAAACTTAATTACCTTTCGACCGATATAGCTCAAAATTGGACACGGGCTTATGAGTGGGAGAAATTGAGCAAAAACCTGTCATGGATAATGAAAAAAATCATATATTTGGAGCTTACTATCAATTTTGTTCCTTGTTCCGGGGACTGTACCTGAATTAATTTTGCCCAGGATTGTAGTAAATTTAATTACCTTTCGAACGATATAACTCAAAATTGCACACGGGCTTATGAGTGGGAGAAATTGAGCAAAAACCTTACACGGATAATGAAAAAAATCATTTATTAGGAGATTCCTATTAATTTTGTTCCTTGTTCCGGGGACTGTACCTGAATTAGTTTTGTTCAGGATTATAGTAACACTAATTACATTTCGAACGATATAGCTAAAAAATTGCACACAGGCTTATGAAAGGGATAAATTGAGCAAAAACTTTACACGGATAATGAAAAAATCATTTATCAGGAGCTTCCTATCAATTTTGTTCTTTGTTCCAGGGACTGTACCTGAATTACCTTTGCAACAAGATTGTATTAAATTTAATTACCTTTCGAACGATATAGCTCAAAATTGGACACGGGCTTATGAGTGGGAGAAATTGAGCAAAAACCTTACACGGATAATGAAAAAATCTTTTATCGGGAGTTTTCTATCAATTTTGTTCCTTGCTAAGGGGGCTGTATCTGAAATACTTTTCACAGGATTTTAGTAAATTTAATTACCTTTCTAACGATATAGCTAAACAATTGCACACGGGCTTATGAGTGGGAGAAATTGTGCAAAAACCTTACACGGATAATGAACAAAAATCATTTATCGGGAGCTTTCTATCAATTTTGTTCTTTGTTCCTGGGACTGTACCTGAATTACCATTGCAACAAGAATGCATTAAATTTAATTACCTTTCGAACGGTATAGCTCAAAAACTGCACACGGGCTTATGAGTGGGGGAAATTGTGCAAAAACCTTACACGGATAGTAAAAAAATCATTTATTTGGAGATTCTTATCAATTTTGTTCTTTGTTCCGGGTACTGTACCTGAATTATCTTTGCACATAACCGAGGACTTTACCTGAATAACTTTTGCACAGGATTGTAGAAACTTTAATTACCTTTCGAACGATATAGCTCAAAAATTGCACACGGGCTTATGAGTGGGAGAAATTCTGCAAAAACCTGACATGGATAATTAAAAATTCATTTATCGGGAGTTTCCTATCAATTTTGTTCCTTGTTCCGGGGACTGTACCTGAATTACTTTTGCACATGATTGGAGTAAATTTAATTACCTTTCGAAGGATATAGCTCAAAAATTGCACACGGGCTTATGAGAGGGAGAAATTCTGCAAAAACCTGACATGCATAATTAAAAAATCATTTATCGGGAGTTTCCTATCAATTTTGTTCCTTGTTCCTTGGACTGTAACTGAATTACTACTATTGCACAGGATTGTAGTAAATTTAATTACCTTTCGAACGATATAGCTAAAAAAGTGCACACTGGCTTATGAGTGGGAGTAATCGCGCAAAAACCTGACATTTATAATGAAAAAATCAATTATCGGGAGCTTTCTATCAATTTTGTTATTTGTTCAGGGTACTGTACCTGAAATACCTTTGCACAGGATTGTAGTAAATGTAATTACCTTTCGAACGATTTAGCTCAAAAATTGTACACGTTCTTATGATTGGGAGAAATTGTGCAAAAACCAGACATGGATATTTAAAAAATCATTTATCGGGAGTTTCCTATCAATTTTGTTCCTTGTTCCGGGGACTGTACCTGAATTACTTTTGCACAGGATTGTAGTAAATTTAATTACCTTTCGAACGATATAGCTCAAAAATTGCACACGGGCTTATCAGTGGGAGAAATTGTGCAAAAACCTGACATGGATAATTCAAAAATCATTTATCGGGAGTTTCCTATCAATTTTGTTCTTTGTTTTGGGACTGTACCTGAATTACTTTTGCCCAAGATTGTAATAAATTTAATTACCTTTCGAACGATATAGCTCAAATACTGCACACGGGCTTATAAATGGGGAAATTGTGCAAAAACCTTATATTTATAATGAAAAAATCATTTATCGGGAGCTTTCTATCAATTTTCTTCCTTGTTCCGGTCACTGTACCTGAAATACCTTTGCACAGGATTGTAGTAAATTTAATTACTTTTCGAACGATATAGCTCAAAAATTGCACACGGGCTTATGAGTGGGAGAAATTGTGCAAAAACCTTACACGGATAGTGAAAAAATCATTTATCGGGAGCTTTCTATCAATTTTATTCCTTGTTCCGGGGACTGTACCTGAAATACCTTTGCACTGGAATAGTAGTAAATTTAATTACCTTTCGAACGATAAAGCTCAAAATCTGCCCAAGGGCTTATGAGTGGGAGAAATAATGCATTTTCCTCGCTCTAACTTTGCCATTTTGATTTGAATCAAACGACCCGCCATTTTGTGTAAAATCGAAAAATGAAAATATCAGTGTCTGGGATATCCTACAAGGTCCCTTCCACTAAAATTTCAGCTTTTTTGAAGCATATTTACTACCATTTTATCAAGGTGGGAAAA
Source organism: Philaenus spumarius (assembly GCA_018207615.1). Lineage (NCBI taxonomy): Eukaryota > Metazoa > Arthropoda > Insecta > Hemiptera > Aphrophoridae > Philaenus > Philaenus spumarius. Next base: position 176,617 of record JAGFPH010000042.1, read on the forward strand.
ACACATATACTTATATACCGTTAAATCCCTACCCAAAAACGATTAATCGGTATAACTCCGCCACTTTGAATCCGATCGAAAAAACAAAAATAAGTGTATCTGAAGAATCCTACTAGGACCCTTTCACAAAAAAATCAGCAATTTTGAAGCATATTTACTACCACTTATCGATCCGGGAATAAAACAGATTTATATATATATATATAAAGTAATTTTTAAATTTGGTCGAGTGTAATAGCTCTTATTTTCTTAACGAACACAACAAAAAAACATTCAAATTGATCCGATTATTAGTGTAGTACCGTAGATTTAGGGGTTTCCGCAGTTATTGACATTTTCATTCTTTGAGGGGGGTAGGGGAAAGGCTCCAGGGGGATTTTTGGGGACTTTAGTAAAAATTATCCTCTGGTAGTGGTTTATCAATAAGGAAAAATTCAGCTTTATCCAAATTTTTTCCGAGTTTCATGTTTTTGGGTCTCCCTTGACTGGGCTATTATACTATTATAATGAACACCAGATTCATTCATTTTACATCACAGTAAATTTTTTGTTGTTTACAAAATTTGTGTTAAAATAAACAAATGTTTCTCTCTTTTTAAACGGATGTGTTATTTTATTAGTTCCGTAGTTTTTTGTTCGTTGTTTTTGTTCTATGTAGCCTAGTTTAGATTTCCTAAAATAAACAATTTTATCACTAGAAATATCAGTGTAGCCGGTCCTAGAACTGCTAGGCCTACGAGTTTTGTAACAGATAGCGATCATGAGAAAAATACCAATACAAATCGAACGGAAAATAAATCCAAATCAGCAATCAGTATTTTTAGGGATAGAAAAAAATATTTCATCTAGCCTAATTTCACGTTTTTAGTAGCCTAATAACATACTAAGTAGGCCTAGCCATACAGTAGTGATATAATATTTATGAATTCTGAGATAAGTGCTAAATTCAGAGGAAAAAATTGATTTACTAAATATAACATAATCACTTGCATCGAGTTTTCGTTTACTACCCGACCAGACTCGGGTGGAATATTTCACTACCCGACCAAACTCGGGTAAAATATTTCACTACCCGACCCGAGTGAAAAATTTCACTCCCCAACCTGAACCAAAAAATCACTACCCGCAGACCCCTAAGTTTCAACAAATTCAATAAAAGTATTTTTACAAAGCTAAATAAAACAATATAAACATACTAGCTGACCCATACGGCGTTGCCCGTGGTGGTTGGTATTTTCAGTATTTTTAACGTAATTGTATTTTTTTTAAGTGTTCAGTCAGTGAGTGGTATTTGGCTTTTATATATATAGATCTTAAATAATAAAAGCACTATTCTCATAATAATAAAAGATCTGAAATTATGATTTTAGTAACTTTGATCCCCCCAACCCCCTCCTAAAATTTCGGAATTTTTCATACCCTTTCTTAGTAAGCACCTATGGCCACAGAGGAAGCTACATACCAAATTTCATTCCAATCCGTTTGGTAGTTTTGAAGAAATAGTTTTTTAATAATTTTGATCCCCCCAAACTTCCCCTAAAATTTCGAATTTTTTAAAACCCTTTTTTAGTAAACACTTATGGCCCCAGAGGAAGCTACATACCAAATTTCATTCCAATCCGTTCGGTAGTTTTGAAAAAATCGTGATTTAATACATTTGATCCCCCAAACCCCCCTAAAATTTCGAATTTTTTAAAACCCTTTTTTAGTAAACACTTATGGCCCTAGAGGAAGCTACATACCAAATTTAATTTCAATCCGTTTGGTAGTTTTTGAGAAATCGTGATGAGTGAGTAGTATTTCGCTTTTATATATATAGATTATAGGCCTATTATTATCAAACTCGGAGTGCGGTTGAAAGAAGGCCGTAGCTTCACTCACACGCACGCGTTGAAGACTGGAATAAACTTCTGCAATAACATTGAACCCATTTTCGAGTTGAGATAATAAGGCAAGTGACGAAACTAAACATCATTGAATAATTCACAGTAGATGCGCAAGAAGAAAGATACTCTTCTGCGCATCGGCACAACACTACTGCGCTCTATTGGAAACACGGCGAACTCCTTGCACATCGCTATCGTGATTGATAATGTAAGGTACTGGAAAATCAGTTTTTTTAAATACATTTTGGATGAAAACTACTTTTTTATCTCTGCCGAAACATTATTAAAGAAACGTACTTTAAAACTGTATAATTTTCTACAATATCGATAGTCATAGTGAACTTTTATTTCTAATCAAACATCAGTAAAATTTAGCCTTCCTCTTATGGAAAACTTATTTCTTTCTTTTAATAATAAAAAATTCATTAAAAGTATTTAACTTAAGTATTTAAGCAATGAAATATGTAATTATATGATTTGATAGTGAAGTTTTACTTTATTTAAGGTGTTATTCATCGTATAACGCCGATTTAAACTATGTTCCTATGTTAAAAACCAACCCCAAGCGGCTGGCTGAGTGCAGTGCCCTCTTAATACAAATTAGAACAAATAAAATATAGGACTATAATAGTACACTGTTAATTGGTTTCTGATTAGTTTTTAAAGTAATCATCAATTTTCTTTTGTTTCTTCGTATCAATTGCTCTTTTGAATGCTTAGTCACGCCATTTTTTTACAAACATTATGTCAGCTGGTGTTGATACGTCTTGTTGTTCAATATAAGAAGTGATAAGTTCTAGTGCACTTTTTGCTTCTGCATGATTCACTCTTTCAATATTTTCGCCCTCTTCTTCATCTTCTTCTTCTCCATTTCCAACATATTCGGTTGCAACAACCGCTTGTATGATTTCATCGTCGATGAAAAATTCATTTTCAAGATTTTTATCGGCTGCCATCCACTCATTCACATCTTCTACAGTCATCGTATCACACTGAGATATGGTTTTCAAACCAGTAACTATATGTTCGTCGTTGGGTTCGTTAGGTTCCGTTGCATTCTCAACGGCAGCTGGATTGTCGTCTTTATTACTCTCAATTGCATTCATGACGTCTGGCCAGATTTTCCTCCAAGCTTTGACAAATCTCGTATTCGGCATTTCTTCGTAGGCTTTAGCTAACATATAAATCACATCTTTGACAGTATTTCTGATAGGAGTTTGTGTCTGTACCGTTTTTTCAGGCTTGCAATCACGCCTTGGTCCATAGGCTGCATTACGCTTGTTGTGTGGGAAGGTAGGTAATAAAGATGAATATCCTCTGTATCACGCACTGGAGCTCCTCCTCCAGATGTGTCGGGGCATTGTCAAGGACTAAAACAGCCTTAATTGTCATTTTCAAACTTTGTAGTGTTTCTTAACACGAGGTACAAACTCTGTCAAACCATTCTCTAAATAAATAAATATCCATCCATGCTGATTTCTGTGCATGATAGTATACAGGAAGAGACGATATGTCTATATTTTTGAAAGCTTTTTTTTTGGGCTTCATCGCCTTTCCAATCACAAAAAGTGGAAGTTAATGTGTTCCAGCGGCATTGCAACAAACGCCTACAGTTATTCTTTCTTTGTTGGTTTTAAAACCAGCGGCAAATTTTTCCTGACTTCCGGCGAATGTTTTCTGAGGAAGCAACTTTAAGTTTAGGCCCGTTTCGTCCATGTTATATATTTGCTCTGGATGTAACTCTCTCCTTCTTATGTGTTCTTGGAATTTTGTCGGTAATTCTTCTGCTGCAATTGTGTCTGCCGACAGTTTTTCACCACATATGCCTATAAAGTGAATCCCGTGTCGCTTCTTCAACGAGTAAGCCACCCATCACTAGCTACAAAATGGCCCCCGTTTTCAATTTTCGAATGAAGTAAAATAGCTTTCTCCTTTAAAATAGTCCACTTAACGGCGTTCCTCTGCGGCGTTCTTGTTGAAACCATAACCAAAATGCATCGTCTACCAACTCATTTCTCGGTTTACGAAGTGTGCAAGTATTTTATTTGACTCCACTTGAGTACAAAAGTCCTGGAGGGATTTCTGATTTTTTCGCCAGTCGTTTACAGTACTTTCACCCATATTTAGTTCATTAGAAATTTTGTTCACTGATTCACCTTTGGCGATGCGTTCAAGAGCATTTAGTTTTTGTTCAATGGTTACAACGTTACGTTTACGTTTGTCACTCATACTGTATTTTCACGAAAACGAAACACGAGCACATCCGTTCTCCGCGAGAGTCACAAATAAACTACTCTACTGTAAATGAATTCTGGAGGTAAACAGCCGCGTTGCAACAGGCCCATGACGTAACCTTGAGTTGAAGCAGAGATAAACAACAGCGTTTCCTGTCACCCATTTCCGCGAAACATGACCGGTTAAAACGATGCTTTGTTATAAAATAGTCGGTTAAAAGGAAGTTGATTTCCTGACAGGGTTGGCCGGTTAAAGCGGCGGCCGGTTGAAAGGTGGCCAGTTAAGAGGGAGTCTACTGTACTCCAAATCGACAAAAATGGGGAGTGTAAAGTTGTTATGTTATTGAGCTACACTCTTAAAGGCAGCAAGGCTACGCTATTTCACAACAGAAACAGAACTACTTGTGATAGTATTCTGCCTACAGAAGGGATGACAAATGCTATTTGGGTTCACAAATTACCATACTGACTGATTACCAAGCACTAATATTTAATTTATAGAAAGTTGTAAATTGACTAATTCATGTATTTCAAGGTGAATTCTTGCAATACAGGAATTTTATGTAACAGTGGAACATTGTCATCACAAGGATAATCCTATGGCCGACGCGCTGAGTAGAATGTGTTTCATCAATAGAAAATACAAACGTCATTGCACACATCATACATTAAATACATTAATGCCATAGCCCTCAAATACAGTTTTCACTGTTTTGACTAACACCGTTTGTGCAGCACACAAACCAAATTGTACAACTTTGAAAACTTATGTTTTTCATTAAACTTATGATTTGTTTCTGTGAATGCAGTAAATTGTTTTGACTTATTGCTCAACAGAATTCCATATTATGAGCTGGTTAAGTTTATGGTTGATAACCATTTTGTCTATTTACATCTGGCTAGGATTTTTCATTTACACTGAAATTGGTATTGTAATATGGAATAATCATTGCATTAAGGGTTCCATTTTAGCAATGATATCTTCCTGTTGCATTGCTGGCTGGAATAAGCATGTCAAATACTGCTTTTTAGCAAATTTCCATAGGAAAAATGAGCTTTTGCAGTGGCCCTTATGGTGAGACCCAAGGTCAGGAGTAGCAAATGAGCACCGATCATGGTCCCCAGAACACGTTTTGGGGTGTCACTAAAATTCATATATATATATGTGTGTGTATATATGTGTTCGCCCTCTAGCGGCCGCATTTTAAGTCCGATTTGGTCCAAATTTGGTACACGTGTTGGTTGTCTATGTCGCTCGGACGAGTTTGTTAGCCAAAAAATCCAACAACCGGAAGTACGTTTTTGACAGGAAGTAACTATTTTTTTGAGATTTTTACTACGAGAATGAATTATTTTTAGAGTTTTTTCTACAAATATAAATGTAGGATGTTATTCTGCACATTTTGTTTTTTTACGTGACCTTATAGCTCACTTGGTTCCCCCAAAATTGACCCCCTCGAGAAAAAAAGTACCCGGTTCGAAGCCAAGTGGTGCAAACTCGCGAGGCCACTAGGAGGAAACAAATGCTATTAATATATTGCGTACACACAGACAGTTGTTCAACGCCTTCGTGAGTAGACATATTTCCCAAATTGTTGGTTGAGACCCTAAAACATAGGCATATAAACTTAATTTTGGAAATTTGCTCAACTCACGTCAGCAGTCCAGATGCGTGGTCGAATTATTTTCAATTGTTGTTAAAAATAGTGGTTCTTCTCCTCAGAGATTGTGTAGATTTTTATATGGTTTCTATATCCAGATTCTGGTAATTTGTTTTTTTTTTTTTTTTCATAAAACCAATAATTGCCTGAGATGAGTTGGATGATGAAGGATGTACATATTATTTTTTTTAATGGTAGATGAGCTGAATTTCCACCTATTTTTACTTTCTCACTATACTATAGTATAGGGAAAGTATAGTGATCGCAAAAAAAATCGATGTTGAGATTTTTGTGGAAATATCCGTTTTGGGACCCCCTGAGTCCAAAAAAGTGGTTTTTACAAAATGTCTGTCTGTATGTATGTCTGTATGTATACAAAGCTAGAGAGAAAACTATTTAATCGATTTCAACCAAATTTGCACCAGACATGTCAAGTAGGCCTGTATAGATGCACAAAAAAGGATTTTGAAAAATTTTGAAAAACAACCCCCTTTTTGACCAAAAATCCCCAAAAAAATCAGTTATTATTTTTTTATAAAAAAACGGCTCTAACGATTTTGATAAAATTTGGCTTATTTGTAGCCTTTAGTGTGCCCTACCATATTCCAAAAACCGCATCTTTCTAAAAATTCTCGTTTAGCTAATAATAATAATAATAACTGATTTTTGGGGTTTTTTTGGCCATAAAGGGGGTTGTTTTTCAAAATCTTTCAAAACCTTTTTTCGTGCATCTATAAAGACCTAATTGACGTGTTTGGTGCAAATTTGTTCGATATCGATCGAATAGTTTTCTCTCTAGATAATAATAATAATATTTATTGGTTAATCTAGAACTTAAATAAAAAATCACCTCTCCTACCCCTCCCTACAAGTCACAGTGAATCTGTTTAATAATTTTAAATATGTTTGTGAGAAAGTATGTGCCAGTTCCTGGTACCGTTTACTATGTTAAAATTTCATACCGTTTCAATAATATAAGCAAGATTGAGTTTGAGTAGCTGCAACTGCTACATTTTGGATATGCCAATTACAATTAACATAGAAAACCTAAGTTCTCATACTCCTTAAATAAACGGAAAAGAGTTTGAGTTTTAAAAACTGTACTGAACATTTTAGATTACCAAATTGCGATAGGATATTGTAAAATAAATGTGAATGGAGAGTCTTGAAGACTGTGTGCAGGGTTAGTTGCACATATAAAATATGAAGTTGTGTCGATTGAACATACAAATTTCGATTGGACTGTCTCTTCACTTTTTTTCTTTTGCAGAGCAAATTAATTATAAATTATGTAAGTAGAAATAACAATAAGTTACCTTATATGTAGATTTTGACATGTAACTTATTTTTTGTTACACCACTAACGGGTTTTGGAGTTTTTACTACAACATCATTGGTAGTGCTTGGACATTAATACAGTAATCTTACATATCGTGTAATGTTATGTGTTGGTCGTATATATGTATTTGTGTGATTATTTTATTAATGTATTGACGACCTCAGTAGATTGATGAAAACTCCGAAACACATTTGGGGTGTAACTAAAAGGAAGACACATTACTGAATCTACATATAAGGTAACTTATTGATATTTGATACTGTAGGGACATTGAATCTTGTTTAGCTAGGTTCAAAAAAAGTATTTTAATTTGTTAATTTTTAACATAGAGCTAAAACTGAATTAGAATTTAGAAGTTGATATAGAAATTTAAATATTGGATTTAAATTAATCACTGTGTATTTATGTGATGACTCCATATCACATGGAGGTCCTATTAAGATGTAGACCTATTGGACTTTGTTAGCTTGAGGAATTGGTCTGTTGTTTAGTTATACAAAGGGACAAGTAAATCAATTTATTAAAAATGTTTATCATGATTACATGATGAATTCCTCCAGTTAGGTAACCAAGGTTAAGGAATTAGTTACCGATAGTTTAGTTTTATACCTTTATTAAACGCAAAATATACAAAACACTTTCTGCTAGCTGGAAGTAAAGGCAAGCAAACTCTCCCAAGTGAGCTGTTTCAGACCGAGGTTGCTACCAGCCAAACTAGCTGCTCTTTGTATGCAAATCATTCAGCACGTTTACTGTGAATGTGAATCCATAATTATTATTACTAGTCTATTTATTAGCGAATTTCCATACGTAAGATGAGCTATTGCAGTGACCCTTACGGTGAGCTCTAAGGTCGGGAGTAGTAAATGAGCAATGATCATGATCTCCGGAAAACCTTTTGGGGTATCATTAAACATTGTATATATATGTGTATGTATGTGTGATCGCACTCTAACAGCTACATTTTAATTCCAATTTGGTCCAAACTTGGTACGCTTGTTGGTTGTCTAAGTCACTCGGACGAGTTCGTTAGCCAAAAAAATCCAACAACCAGATGCACGATTTTTTACCGGAAGTAACTATTTTTTTAGATTTTTCGTACCAGAATTAAACTTTTTTGGGGTTTTATTTAAAAAAAGTAAATGTAGGATATTATTCTGCACATTTTGTTTTTTTTTTTACACAACCTTATAGCTTGCTTGGTTCACCCAAAATTGAACAAAACATACAAAACTATAAAAGTACCCAGTTCAAATCCATTTAGGGGCTTTTTCCAAGTGATTATTATCTTCTGATCCGATGGCTGAGTTTTTACACTGCGAGTGAAGCGAAGCAGTCCATAACCTGAGGCCACAAGGTCAGAAACTCTCCCCACTTTTTCCTTTAAAATTCTCACTTTCCTAAATTACTCCAGTTTTGTTAAAAAATTTGAGAAATTTCTTCAAGCCTGGTACAGTACTTAGTTTGGTTAAAATACTTGTAAATGAATCACAACTAAGTTTTCTTAGGAAGTAAGAGGCCTTTCATTTGCTGTAAAACTAGTTTTCTTTAAATATAGTGTTGTTAACTACTGTCTTAGCAGGTAAAAGTTTAATGACAAAAATTTATAGATCATTAATTTGAAAAACTGCTTTAAATTAGTTAAGTTTATTTGTTTTAAAATTGTTAAATGTCTAACATATTGGTGAATTTAAGAGATTTGAATTACAAAACTTGTTTAAAAAAGTTTTGACTGAACAGCAGCTTTAGTCAGTAGGCCTACCATAAACACTAAGTCGTAATGCAACAAATAAATGAAAGATATCATTACTGCACTAGAAGTAGGTGGCTGCTGTTTTACTGCCATTTCATTTCATTAAACCATTTTAATGTTCCTGACAAACTTTAATCCAATTTTGATTAAGGATATTATGATCTGTAATTACAATTTATTTCAGTATTTTCATATGCTCAGTATATTAAGTTTACATTTTCTGTCAGGCCGACCTTGCAGACACCTTCATTAGATACTGTCTATCAAGCTCTTGTTATACAAAATGGTATTCTTCATCAACAGCGTACAATTATTGATGAAATAGAACAAAGACTGGATCAAAGGCAGAGAAGGAAATCAAACAGACTTCCTCTTATTTCAGATGTATCACTTGGTGGCACTAAGGATTCTGAGTAAGTGTATTTGTATTTATGTTATAATATATTTTATAATTGTTGAAATCATAAATAACCGACTCCTTTTTATTTAACAAAAATCTATGTTTAATCAATATATTTTTGGTTACTTATTTTTAGTACAATATTTCTCTTATGAGAATACAACTTAAAATGGAATTATCTTTATAATTTTATATTATCTTCTCTTTATGTATTTAACACAAAATTAATATTGACATATAAATTATTATTCAAACAAAATCTCTTTCTCTCGGGTTAAAGAATCCCTGGCTGTTAAATAGTCAATCTTTTAAAGCTATACTTAACCAACTATATTACAAACTGAATTATTAAAATTAATTTCTATTTTGTTTAAAAGTTCAAATGTTCAGAAAAACTATGTCCAATTGGTTTGATTTAAATTTATATAGAAGTCTATTCACTTTTACTGATTCAAAACTATTTATAACCCTGGGTATAGATATCAGAATTGACTGGATATTACCTTAATGTTGGTGACTGTCTGTTAATAATTTTATAACTGTCCATTGGTTGTACCATTTAAAATAACATTATTCTGGAAGGTATTGCTTATATTACTGCAAGGTAAGTACAATATGTTCACTATTCCTTTATATTTTTTATGAAATTTGATTAAAACTGGCAAATACGTCTGTACTTGGTGAATACTACATTAGAATGCTAAAAGGAACCCACAAAGTTTAGATATGGCGTTACAACCTCACGGCCATTACTATACTCGTGTTGAATATCCTATTTACAACAGGCAGTACTTCTCGAGTCACTTCCACTTTATTTTCCAAAATATGTTTCACTGTTGTTCAATTTTAGATTTTACGTATTTTAAATTGTTTATTAATATATCCAACTTCGAAATACTTATAACTGTTTCTTTTAAACTTGAAAATGTCCATTTTAATATCTTATATGCACAATGTACGTTTGTCGATGTCATTTGCGATTATATTGATTCGCCGCTATGTATTTGCCAACTAAATAATCGATCCCTCCGTACTCTGTATTTTACTTTCAG
>JAGFPH010000042.1:195503-227024 GCA_018207615.1 Philaenus spumarius
CCCCCCCCCCCCCCTTAGGAGTTGGTGATATTGTAAGAAATGAATGTACCACTTCTGGCCCGACCCGGCTTTGCACGGATAGACAAATCAACCTGATACTAATAATTAGCCCAAGTGTTTTATTTCATTGTAAAAAAAAAAAAAAAAAAAAAATCAATGTAGGCCTAACCTAAAATTATATTCAGTTTTTGATCCAAATCAGTTGTTGATCAAAATCAGCTGTTTTAAGCTTTTCATACGAACAGCTGTTTTTTGTGCCCATGATAAAATCAAAAGAAATCTTTCTTCTTCTTCCTTAAGATTGAACTTCCATAAGATTAACATTGAAACTTTGAGGGCCACTGGGGCGTAGCCCTTATCACTAAGGAGTATGAAAAATAGATGTTAGCCGATTCTCATACCTACTCAATATACTCACAAAATTTCATGAGAATCGGTCAAGCCGTTTCGGAGGAGTACGGGAACGAACATTGTGACATTTGACACGAGAATTTTATATATATGATGATAATATTAACAAATCTCGAATTACCTTTATAAAATATGGCACTTCATGAAGAAAGTTAAAGAATTTTTCTGTTAAATTAATAAAATAGTTTGTGCTGTTTTAGACAAATCATTTATTTTATCTTTCGATATATATGAGAACTGTCCAGTAAGTAACTTATATTTTGAAATTAAAAAACAACAACAAAAAAAAAAGAATAAATTTTATTATATATCTATTTGATCGGAGCAATCTTAAACTATTTTTCTACAAGCTTTTCAATTCTATCTCTGTAGAAATCTGCTGCCTTAGATTTTAACCACTGTTTTACACCGGCATGAAGTTCTGCGTCACTGTCAACGCTGTGACCATCGCTGGCAGGGCCTTCATCTGGAAAAAGGTGGTAATCACTCGACACCATATATAGACTGTACAGTGGGTGGTCAAACACATCTCATTCAAGAGCTCTCGGGTACTATTAGCCGTGTGTGGACGTGTGTTGTCGTGGAAAAAGACTTTTGAGCTCAGTTCTCCCCTACAGTTGTTTTGTATCGGTCACCTTAATATTTTATCAATCTTTCACAATACCTTTCTCAGTTAATTGTTGCGTCACATTCAAGGAAATCAACCAAAAGCACTCCCTCAACGTCCTAAAACTCAGTAGCCATAATCTTTCTGGCTGATAACATTTGCATACATTTTACTGATTTTCTGGGAGACCTTGTGTTCTCCATTCCATAGAATGTCTTTTTGTCTCACAATTGCATGCTTTATCCATGTCTCATCTCACTTTACGACACTATCGAGAAGTGTGTTACCATCCTTGTCATAAACTTTGAGGAAAATCAGAGATGCTACAAGACACTGTTTTTTGTGTTCTTTTGACTAGATTTTGGCACCAAACTTGCATAAAACTTGTGACAATCAAGCTTCCCCGTTACAATTTCATGCAGTAATCTTCGTAAAATTTGGGAGAAATAAAGCGACGGTTCCGTAGTTGTAAAGCAGCGATTTTCATGAATTTGTTGTTGATTTTCATTATCATTCATCAGCCACAAGGCTAGGCCAACCTCTGCAGTCCTCATCTTTGGTGCGGCCATTTTTTAATTGAATGCACCACTAACTTAACCACCCTATTACTTGACCCATTATTTTGTCTCACACAGTTGGCGATGAATTTTAATTGGTTTAATGTTTTTTGTAGGCCTGTGCTAGCCTAGATTTTTGAGTTCGAGCCGAGCCAAGCTTTTTTTAAAGCTTACTAACTCAAGCTTTTGATGAGCTGAGTTTTTTTACTACTTACTTAGGTGTAGTACTAGGTAACAATCAGGGATTAAATCGATAAATACTTAATTTTAACAGCATTAGAGTAAACAAGTAGGCCTATATAGTATAGGCAAGATAACATTACATCAATCACTTGTTTACAAACACAAGATGTAAAGATGGAACACTTTTTCGAGACTTTAGATCGTGTTTTTTTTAAAATATCTGTCAAAATCAGGTTTCCCGTACCTAAAAACATATAAAACGATATCCCACTCTGTATTTTTAAAATGTTGACCCAAAAACATTATCCCGATGCGCTAAGACTCTTTAACTGTAAAAATTGGTTTTCCCCTGTCCAAAAATATATAAAACGATATCTCACACTGTATTTTAAAAGTGTTGACCCCAAAAACGTATCCCCGACGTGCTATGATTCTTTAACTGTCAAATTCGGTTTTCCTGTGTCCAAAAACATAAACGATACCCCACACTGTATTTTCAAATTTTGAATCAATTTTTTCAAAATTTTGGCCCAAAAACATGACGCAGACGCTATACGACTTTTAACTCTCAAAATCGGTTTTCCCGTACCCAAAAACATAAAAAACGTTACCTCACACAGTATTTTCAAATTTTTTACCGAAAAACATGACCCCAACACCCTATGACTCACGCTAGAAAGTACGAAAGCTTTTCAACTCTGGCACCATCAGAAGTTTTCTACGACGTCTGTGAGTGCATATATCGTGTTAACAGACAGACACACAAAAAATTATCGTATGATTTCAATACTTCGGCATTTTAATGCGAGCCGGAGTAAAACTTCAAACAATAATACCTGCGAGTTAACCGTTTCGTCTTTGTTTGTACGGTAACAGGTTATATTCGGCGACTGATTCGTTTAGATTGCAAAGTGGGTAAAACTCAAGAAAGACAATGTTAACTTGGAAAACACAAACATGTAACACGTACGAAATAATAACCAAAGTTAAATAGGCCTTGATTTAATCACTTTGAAAGAAAACTAAATCTTGAGTAAACAAAATATTAAAAAATGCTGACTCTGGTTTCAGTCGACGTTAATAGAGAGAATAATATTCAATACTTGTATACTATTTAGAGGACGAACTATCTTGCCAAAAATAATATACCGATAAAAATGTCTTATGTTCATAAAAGTGGAATAATTAATATTTGATTCGCTTGTGGGCAGTGGCGGGGTAATTTTGTTTGTCATGGTGGCAAAAACACGTAAAGCAACAAAACCTATTATTGACGAATACATAGGCGACGATAAATCACCGCTACTTTTCGGCACTTTTGGTAATGAGAACATAACTGTTACCGGCTTTCATATCACGAAGTTATTCTTTGTTACTTTTCGATATTATTGTTGTTTTACTTTTTAGCAGATTAATAACTACTGTGTTAGTAAAGAAAACACAGCTATTTCGTACTCGCACTAAATTACGAAACTGCGGTAACAGGCAACAGCAGCACAGTGATAATTGCGTTATTTTCCTTGTAACGTAGCACAAATTCAGTCAGCTGTGATTTCAACCGCTTCTTCACCTTTGTCCTTTATTGCTTCGTGCATCGTCTTCATACCATGCAGTATTTATTTGTAGCTTTTCAATAGACGATGAAATATTGGCAGGTTGGGAACGTTTGTTAAGGAAAATAAATAAATACACTGTTTCTTAAGTAGTTGGTGCCATTTTCATTGACTTACTGTGGTGTTTATTACTATCAGATATAAAAGATATTTTTTCGAGCTATTTTTATTTTCCAGTTGAGCCGAAAACTAAAAAGCTCGGTGTTCGAGTGCTCGAACTTTAAGTACTCGCACAGGCCTATTTTTTGCCAGTGAAAACCTCTGAACGTACCTCACCATGACTTACATGATTTCATATTGAAACACACATTTCAATAATTCACAATGAGCAAATTGGGGCAGATTTCTGCAAATACGGAATTGAAAAGCTTGTACGTTGTTATGATAAGTGCCTCAATTTGAATGGTGACTATGTAGAAATATAGAAGATTGTCCTTTCCAAATGTAAATATTTTTTTATTTTTTTTTTTTGTAATTTGGTTTAATTTCAAAACTTAAGTTATTTTCTGGGCAGCCCTTGTATGTATATAACTTTTGTTCATAGACCATCAGGTAGAAGTTTCCTGCTTAATGTAACTTTCTTTATAACTAACTTTATTATAAACAGTTTACATGCAGACACCTTACTCTTAATGTACTCTGTATAACAATCAACTCCTATAAAAGCGAGTGTACGTACGAGCGTACATGGAGTAACATTTAAAGAAGAAATAATATAACAGCTGATTTCACCCATCATCTGTAATACGCAAACAAAACCTAGTGTAGATTATACTTTGGGGTTATGTTTACAACTTCAATCAATAATATAGCCTATAATATTAATAACTTCTAAATCATTTGATCTATCAATATGAAATAAAAGGTAATTAAAATATAATATTTTTTATCTTTCTTTAAATATATATAATAATATACATAAACACAAAATCTTAACAAATATTCCTACAGTTTTATAGTCCTTATAATTGTACACATTTACCGCGTTAAAAATTCCCGTCTGCATAGTTAGGTAGGCCTAGATAAAGTGTGTTGTTTTTTTGTATAAATGGTGTATTTCTGATGTGTATCTAATTAATCCGCCTGTGATTTTTACAGGGATTTACTAGTCTTACATAATTCACAAGTATTGAAGTTTTTTCTGTAGCATTCCTTAATTTGTTTTTACAAACAATATCAAAATAATATATTTAAACAATACAATAATGATTTCAAATAAATATAATCTTGCAACATCAAGGAAACACTATGATCAAATAAGAGTAGCCTGTTTTCTATTCAAATACTAGAATTTTCTCTAAAGTAACAAAATAAATAACTATAACGAAGAAGAAAAACAACCTTCAGGTTTATGGGTTTATGACATTTTTAAACATGATGGAAAGCCATGTCTACACTCATGCGCTTTTACATGCATCAAGGGCATTCATCATAGCACATGTGAGGTATTCAAGGTGCATGTATGACGCGTGCCTTTTATAGCCCAATCAATAATGGCCGAAAATCACCATTTGTCGCAACTAATTAGGGGAAAGCTGAATTTTTTATATGTGATAGACCCTTATGAGACATGTATTTTCTCAAAAGTACCTGCCTCTCCCCCTTGTGCTTCCCCCTCCACCCCCCTTTGAAGCGAACAAATGCAGAGTTTCACTAGACTGCTTACAATAATACTCATTGTATGTAACAAATGAATTTTTTGTGCATTTGTTCCTTAATACATATTAAACATATTTTGTTCTTATACATTTTTCGTGTAAGTTAATATTAAGGGAGCTATTAAACAAGAGACACAAAAAAAATGGTTTCTCAAAGCATGTAAATTTACTTTATTAACTATATTTTTTAAATTATTTAAAACGCACAAAAATGGTTCAAATAAAACTTGTAGTATGTATCTTTTTTAGCTTTAATATAATGGGGATAATTATTTGTTTAAATTTATTGCTTGCTCCTGGGTCAAAGATAGCGCTTGCACGCCGCTCCAGTGGTCCCATGCAGGTTTTATAACCGCTTTGCATGGATATATATGTACAATGGATTTTGCAATATTGTTTTAGTAAATGTGTGTGCTTATATACTGTTTGTAAATAATGTATTGTAAGTTTAGGGTTAGATTGTAAGTATATTAGGTGAGTTTTTTTATTACATTTATATAATATATATAATTTATTGGTTATCCCTTTAATTCAAATAATCTCAATAACATGTATTGGAAGTTTAATACTCGTATTTTAGATATTTATAGTTTTGTTTTTATTTAGTATGCTTTTTCAAAAACAAAACACCTTGAATAAGTGAACACCAAAATTTATTTCGAATACCAGTTTTGGTTCGGGGGGCTTACCCTACTCTATTGAATTAAATAAATAGGGCTTTCCATTATCCTCCACCTATGGAACCGCCGGTTCCGTATTGGCTTAAACCGGCAGCTGTCATATTTCCATGTTCAAAAGAAAAGGATTAAAAAATATATGTTACATGACATCATCATGGGCCTCCCACCCACCCCCGTACAAGTCTTAAGTAGGCTCAAGTACAAATAAGTAGGCTATTTATGTTACACTATAACGAGATTCTAAATAATAACATTATTCACAATATTTATTTTCATCTTTATATTGATTTTTAATTTATATTAATATTTACAACTTGCAAATCATTATAATAACAAATTAAGTGATAATTTTTACTACATGTTGATTACCGTATTTTCACGCTGTAGGGCAACTTTCTTATGCAAAGTCATTCATAGATAGCACGTAGAACTTCGACAGTCTCGAAAGCTGAGAGACGATTCCGACATACAAAAGTTTATTTCATAGCTAACTCAACACAACCCGTGTACAAAACTATTATTAGAGTTAGCGTCTTTAGGCTCAGGTGTAATTTCAGACGAAATAGTAAATTGTGACAAGGGAAAAAGTAGGGAAGGTCCACCATTTAAAGTTTGTTGTAACTTTTAAAGTTTCCGAGATCCTAGTGGTGGCCATCTTGAGTTGATAACCCTGTATAGGGTGTTTCATGGGAACCCTGACAGACTTCAGGAAATGGTACCTTGAATCAAGGGGAATGTTATATAAACATAGGTCCCAAACCCATTTTTTCGTACTTATATCTGAAAATTGTTTTTTTCCCAGATTTCCATGTAGTTCTAGTGTTTTTTTTACCTCTAGACAAAAATTGAGTAGAGATATTGTGTTAAAATTTATACTGGTAGTTGGAGCAGAAAATTCTGCAGACATACCATTGGTTTTTAGTCAGAAAATAACAATAATTATTCGGTGGTTGCCTTCCAAGTTGTAAAATTAATTCAAAAAATTTAAGCTTAAAATTTTTTTTTTTATTTCACAAGCTTTTATGTGAAAACTACTTGACAACTTAGGCTGCAACCTTACCAAAAGTTGTCATATTTTATGTAGAATAAGATTTTTTGTTTGCTTTTTCAATATAAAATTTGAAACAGAAGTAATTGCTATGCATATGCAAAAAGTGTATTGGCCTTATTTTCTAAATCCAACTACTCCCTTAGTGTTATTTAATATTACTATTAATTAACACATGGTTTCAAGGTGGGTATACAATCACTAATCAGCTGTCTTTAGTCAGCTGATTGACCCCATTGTTGACAGTTTTTATTTGTAAACAATGTTATTTTAGCACTAGCCTTCTTTACAGTAACAATCATTTCAAAGCATGTTTACTAATAGTGAGTACGCTGATATGCACTTTGTGTACGGCTTTTGTAATGGAAGTTCAAGAGCAGCTGTTGTTGAGTATGGCAGAAGATTCCCCAACAGGCGTATACCTAACAGGCAAGTATTTACGGACATACATAACCATTTGAGTGAGACAGGTTCTTTTAATAAACGTAAACCTGGTAATGTTATTCAAACACCAGTTAAGTTGGAAGAAAACATTCTAGATTCTGTTCAACGAAGCCCAGGTACTAGTGAAAGGAGGCTTTCGACACAACACATTGTACTGCCGACAGAAGTAAAGAATGAGAGGCAGTTTAAATGTCTTCGCTACTACAGTCCAATCAGAAAACATAAGTTTTCTTATTGTCAGCTTGGCGCTTAACATGGCTAGCGAATGCGAAAAGGGTAGTAGTTTGGCCAAGGTCAAACACTTCCAGCGGATTGCTGCCTCGCATTCTTTACTTCTGTCGGCAGTATCTTCTACTCAGACATGGAGAATTTTAAATAATGAAGGTTTGTACCCTTATCATCTACAGAAAGTCCAGGCTCTTCACCTCAGCGATAATATTAGGAGGTCTGTGTTTTGTCGTTGGATTGCAGCTAATCGTCGGTTGGTTAAGTTAATACTCTTTACAGACGAGGCTAAATTTACCTGGAATGGTATTAACAATTGGAAAAACAAGCACATATTGGCTGAAGATAAATCCTTATGCTACCTTAGAAACAAACTTTCAACGAAGATTTTCAGTCAATTAATGCGGACTTATTAATGACAAACTTATAGGCCCTTACATTATAGATGGGGTGTTAAATGATGTAACGTATTTACAGTTCTTACAATTCGTACTACCTGAGCTTCTTGAGGACATCCCTCTCCAAATCAGAGGAACTATGTTTTACCAGCATGACGGAGCGCCTCCACATGTATCTCGTCATGTGACTTGGTTCTTACATAACCGTTTTGGTGAAAGAATAATTGCTCACCATGGACCAGTACGTTGACCACCCAGGTCATCAGACCTTACCCCGATGGACTTCTTCCTGTGGAGATATATGAAAATGGAAGTTTACAAAACAAAACCGCAAACAAGACAGGAGATGCTAGAAAGAATCTTGAATGTTGCACGAACAATCAAAGACAATCCTAAAATGGTACAAAGAGCAACATCTTCCGTGCTGCAGCTAGCTCGACTTTGCTGAGACCACAACGGGGGACACTTCGAAAACTTTTTAAGTTAATTGATATTCGGTTTACCTTAATTTGTGAAATTTTAAATTACTATTATCTATGTACAATTTAAATTACTGTAAGTAAATTTTGAGATGCTTAATTAACCCTACAACTGTCCATGTTAATGTTTTGCAACGCCAAGTCATTTCGGTGCGTGTGCAAGCATATTTTCAAAAATTCGCCAAATATAGTAATTGTATACCAATCCAAAAGTGTTCTGTACCTTTTTTGTAGAGAAAGGTTAAAAAAATCCATATATGTAATTAAAAAATTTATTGATGTAAAATTGTAAACCTTATTAGCTCAAGAAGCAAAAAATGTTCAGTAACGAAAGGAAAAAGTTCAACTTTAAGCCTACATAACAAGTTGTAAACATTTTTTGTAGTTTTTTCGTAAATGTAAAAAAGTTTCGTAATTTAGTTCTAAATAGAACTGTATAAAAACATTTATCGATTTCAAATTTCCTATTTTGAAAACACCAGTTTTTGTGTTCTAAATACACGATTGCTAACAAAACCGCCTAATTTGAAACGTAATTTACTAATATATGCTTTGCCCAAAAATGAAGTATTATTAAAACAAAGTGTAGAGAATAAATCAAAGAATTGAACTGTATACTTGTATATTACCTCATCATAAAAGTGTTTTACTTAGAATCAATTGAATTACAAAAGTAAGATGAAACAAATGAAACCTCGTGCGGACAAAGGAAATTCAAAATATGACCGTTGAAGACAATGGAAACAGCCTTGTTTTGCAAACTCAAGCGGTAGTATGAATTCTGTGCAAATATGAACTTTCAACTGCTGTTTAAATAACATCTAAAAAGTCAAATATAGTTTGCTTTACACCAAATGAAAGATTGAACTTTGGTCTATAAATAGATATAAAAAAGTCTATTGAAATAATTCGAATTATAAAAGATATCTCGAACGCAAAATGTGTTGTTTTATTGGTTGAAATCTGCTCAATTGCAAAGGTTTACAGACAATTCCATATCTTTGGAACTATTTGTCCGATTTTGGATTGGATGGCAGTTTCAGATAGGTAAAAGTGTGATGAATCCTTCAGTATACAGATACAACTCAGAAAAATACCGGGCGGGCTGTATTGAAAGACATAGAAACTGGAATTAAAGGTAGTTTTGGTGCATTAAAATTTGCGCGACATTGGCTTTTAGAAAACTAAAAAACTGCAACGATGATTACGTATGTAAATATACGGTTTAGAAAAAACTTGTAAATGCAAAAATTAAAGTTTAGATCATTTCCTTTCCAACGTTTTTTTATTTATTGCGATTGGATAGTTTTTAGTGGGTGAAATATTCATTACAAGTAGAGTTGTCAAAATTGATCGTTTTCACGTGCCACGCCCCCACGACCACTCAAATTGAGTAGTCTGACAGTTGCAGGGTTAAACATGTTGTTATATTACCTTTTTATTTCGATTGTTATGATGAAAAATTGGTAGACAATTAATAGGCAAAGCCATTGCAGATTTTGTTTATAGGAATTTTCTTCATATTTTATATTATAAAAACCCACACTGAATGATATTGGATGTTTAAAAACAAGCTTATTAATAAGGAAAAATTTTAGAGTAAAATCTCTAAAATTTTCTTTGTATTTTGTGTTACAATACTTTACAAAATCATAAAAATCCGGCTGAAACTGCTTATAAAACTAAGGAAGTTGTGATATAATCTTATTCTACATAAAATTTGACAACTTTTGGTAAGGTTGCAGCCCAAGTTGTCAAGTAGTTTTCACATAAAAGCTTGTCAAATAAAAAAAAAAACATTTTTTAAGCTTTAATTTTTTAAATTAATTTTACAATTTGGAAGGCAACCGCCGAATAATTATTGTTATTTTCTGACTAAAAACCAATGTTATATCTGAAGAATTTTCTGCTCCAACTACCAGTATAAATTTTAACACAATATCTCTACTCAATTTTTGTCTAGAGGTAAAAATACACTAGAACTACATAGAAATCTGAAAAAAAAATTTCAGCTATAAGTACGAAAAAATGGGTTTGGGATGTATGTTTATATAACATTTTTTTCTTCCCTTGATACAAGGAACCATTTTCCTGAAGTTTGTCAGGGTTCCTGTGAAACACCCTGTGTATATATACAGGGTGATCAACTCAAGGAGGCCACCACTGGGATCTCAGAAAGTATTAATTTTACAACAAACTTTAAATGGGAACCTTTCCTTGTTTTATGAGACATTAAAAAATATGTAGTTAAAATATTTTTAAATGGCCGCCATTTTCCAATATGGCGGTCAACTTTGAAATTTCTTATGGAAACCCCTATTTTTTATGACGGATTTGGTTTTTACATGCAATTTTAATACTTTTTTATTCTTGGTGTTTTTTTTATAAACTTAATCGTTTAGCCGCTAGGAGCGCTGAAAGTTTCAGAAACTCTTACTTCAACAGTTATTAAAGAGGCATGTTTTACCATTTGCAAACAATAAAATTTAACTCAAAGTGCAATATTTTTACAATGGGGTGTTAAAAAGCAATTTCCATTTCACAATTACCTTATTTTATACAAAAAACGTACTTAAATTATTTTTTTAAATCGATAACGCAACCACTGTGTATTGTGTAAGTGCAAGTACAGCTCACTACAGTATAACAACAGTAACATATGGTTGTGTTGCTAGGCAATAACCAGCTGTTTCATGTTGCAAATTTTCACTTTTTTTTACCTTGTCTAAAATGTTGTTATACTGTAGCGAACTGTACTTGCACTTAAATACACAGTGGTTGTGTTATCGATTTAAAAAAATAATTTAACCCGTTGAACCCCAGGCGACGATATATCGTCGCCGATGAATTAAGCGAAAAACCCCATTGCGACGATATATGACGCCATAGATTGTGCAAGAAACCCCAGGCGACTTTATATCGCCGCCGTAGGTTTAGTGTTTTCAAACATGTATAAATAAATATTTCACAACTAGCACCGATTGTATTATGAAGTATATATTATTTCAATTGAATTATTAACAATTTTAAATACTTTCATTTTTGCTAAACATATTTTAACAAACTAGAAACATTGCTTACTCTATGGAGTTGTTTGACAGCACTGTGCACGCTCAGCTGTTTGTCACTGTCAATGCAGTAGCTCACTCGGTTTTATTCCTGTGGTGTTATCTAACAAGGTTATCTTTCCTCGTGTTTATTTCATTGTGAGTTTTGGTTTTAGTGTGTGAAAAAGATTTAGACCTGCTTTCATTAGGTATAAGGACCATGTTATAAGAGCGCTAATAGCTTGGTGTAAAACATTTTGTCATTTTGAAGTACCGTACACAATAATCTTTTTGAAATAAACAATAACCACTAGAACCAGGACAAATTCAATATTTCTGACCTCTCTGGTCGCTGCACTGCTAATGTTGATAGCGCTCAGTATAACCGGATTCAGCGTTGATAGCGCCGCGTCGTTAACACGTCGAACCACGGTGCTGGCAGCGCTCGGTTAAAGCGGATTCGCTCGTATAACATGGCCCACGGTATTTCCATTACCCAATAAACCTATGTTTAAAATTTTGCGCTATCAGATAATCATCTAAGGAAGGATGTCACCCAGAATGCTTATTGAAGAATGTCTGTAATAAGGCCTAAGCCTAGTCATTTTTAAAAAGTAAAATTTTTCTATAAAATATAAGTGTAAATACAAAAATTTCTGTGTTGTTATCAAAAGACAAATTTATATAATAAGTGAATACCACAATATAAAATTTGATATTATTGAAGTGGACACAAAAAGTTAAGTTGGAGGTTAACGTTTAAAAAATAATATCATTATTACGTACATTCAAAGAAATAAAACTAGAGATCAATAATGGAAAAAGAAAATCGTAATTACGTAAAAAATTAGCTTCATATTTAATTAAAAGAATTGCTTTATAGCAAAGAAATATGCTGTCTTTTAAATAATTTGTTCATGGTTGTCTAATTTGCGGAGTACTTAAATGTTTCTTCAATAATATCAAATATAAATTATAAATTATAAATAGTTTATGTTAAAATAAAATGCTTACTTTTTTACTAGCTGG
The DNA here is from genome assembly GCA_018207615.1 of Philaenus spumarius. Taxonomy (NCBI): domain Eukaryota; kingdom Metazoa; phylum Arthropoda; class Insecta; order Hemiptera; family Aphrophoridae; genus Philaenus; species Philaenus spumarius. The sequence goes on from JAGFPH010000042.1 coordinate 207,883, forward strand.
CATAATTTTACCTTGGGACAAGTGATTTACTATATTACCTTAAAATAACAATATGTACACAAACATTATTCCCGTATCAAACAACTGTACTTTGGGAGTCGCGGCGCGGCACCTCCTCGCACTCATTTAAAATACAATTTCATAATGATGTAATCATTTTATCACAAATCGGTGAATTGGATAGTTTAAATCAATTAATTGGCTACAACTTTCCCGCTGGAAGTTTGTTTATAACCAAAAAATAAAAATTTTTCTCGCTTAGTAACTTTTCCATGTCAGTCTGTGATAATTCTCAAATATTTTCAATTATTAAAATTCGAATTACCTGTTAAAATAAAAGTTTTTTATACTGTTAGAATCCGTACTTTATGCAGATTAAGAATATCTAAATTTTATTTTACTGAAGCCTTTCCATCGAGTTACAACAGTGAGTTAACGAAAGCGCGCACATTACTAAAATATTACCAGCTGGTGCGTGTCAGCATGGTGACGTCATAGGCGATCGATACTGGGTCACCGTAAATGATCAAAATGGTATAGCCCTTGTTATAGAGCCCTGGTCCAAACCATTTTAAAGGAAGACCTCGATAATCCAGCATATTCAATAATTGGGCATCACCGGATCCCCGAGCATGCCGGATTATCGAGGTCATATTGTATATTAATTTATCTCGGAGTCGTAGTTGATCAAGCTGGCTTTTAAAAATTTATTGAAGACGCAAAGTATGATTAAAAAGGTTTATACTTTGTAATTAAAAATTGAAAAAAGATATATCTTAAAAGAGAATTATTTAGTCTCAGATTGATTATAAGCTGTTCAATAGTTAATATCTGTAGTAAGTTCTTGTTAAATGAAAGTTTTCGAGTCTTTATAGTGCAAATTTAGTTGAAGTTCTTTTGGTTAAAATGTTAAAAGTTTCTTTAAAATTTTTAATTTTTTGAATGTATATCACTGTTAAAATATATTTAAATGCACTGTTCTCGTAGGCGATACTTGCACTTTTCACTTTAAAAGTATTGACTCTTCGGCATCTATCCAACAACTATTGGCATGGCTTCGAATTTGGTATCCTTCCCGGTTGAAAATGAAACATTCTCATTGCTCGATGTTGTTCAGGTCCAATGGCAATTGTATTGTTGGCTTCCTTTATAGCTGGCATTTTAGGTCTAAAACTCTTTTTAATAATTATTAGTGCTTTTCTATTTAACATCTTGTTCATAAAATTTATACTCAAATTTTGACAATGGAGTTTTATTTATATTTGAAAATTTGTATTTAATAATTTGCTCACCGTTGTTTGATTTAGAATTTTTGGATTTGAGATTGTAAACAGTATTTATTCGCTGCTTCTTGTCTGCATTTGTTCACTCATTTGATTATTTTTCTAACATTAAAGTAAACTGTAACTATACAGTTACAATATTTCCCCGGATGTATATTATTTATCCGATGTGTTTATGTTGAATGGAAAGCTTTGCGTTGCTCTTGGTAACCGAATAGGACCTCCCACCGTTCCGCGCTCACTATGGTAATACGGCTGTTGCCTCACTGACTTAGTTTGATATTAATCGTATGAACACAAGATGTTAGTTTATATTTATTTAAATAGTTTTTGGTGATTTTTTCAATAAAGACATGATGGTTTTAGATCATAATATTGTGTTTTTATTTGTGAAATTTGGGTTGTGAATGTGTTGTGATCTAATGGTATTTTTGTAATGGTGTAATATCTGAGTGTTCTTAGGTCTAGATACCAAATCAACACAAATAATTTTTACTTTTACAATTCATTCTAAGCATATAAATAAATATTTCTGGGCTTTTGAATAATTTAGTTTGAATTCTGAGTCTCTGGTGAATTTTGAGATTGGAATATATTCAGGTTTGTCTGTAGTTAATTTCAGGCCTAAATCATGGTGGTTGTTTATACATTGCAATATGCTAATTAGTTTTAAATTATCAAATATTATTCACAGGGATTATACTGTTGTACCTGTTTGAAACCCATTTTTATGTAAAACATCTTTAGTTGTACTATTTTGTGTCCAAACAACTGCTGTAGGCCTACCCTTAATACAATTCAAGATTTTAGTAGACATTCCCATGATGGCCAACTTGTAAAAGATCATCATAATCCAATGCTAACTTTAAATTCACAGAGTGTGTATACACCTTTAACATTGTTTTATTCTGTGCCTACTTATAACTGTATGATGTTATACAGGGATGTCATAAAATATGATCACAGGTAGAATATACCATGCCAAAGCCGGCCTGGAACTCGTAGAATAATCCCTCAGACTCAATCTATTTTGCAGAATACCAATAAAAATAGAGTCAATAAAGGACAGTCCGCTAATCCACAAATGCTGGATCGCCTTTCTTATAACATGCAAATATTATAACTTAACCAAAAACTAGTCGATACCATTCTTAAATCGTAGATCCTATTAAATATTTTTTAAATCCTGTGCAAAAGTTCCTCAGAAGCAGCTTTAAAAAAAAATTTAAAGTAGTTAAAAAATATAGAAATTTGTATTTAATTAATGTTTTGGTATATTATTAAAATTTTAGTCTTGAGTAAATTGAATTAAAATTATCATTACAATAATAAAACGTCTGTTTGTAAACATTTGCCCAAAATTTGTTTCCCAAGTTGATTAAGTAAATTTAACCCTTTGTCTCCCGACGTCCGATTTTTCGGACGTTGTTAGTATGTCCATTGAATCCCAATGTCCTTAAATTCGGATGTTGCGTGTATGTGCGTTGAATCCCAACATCCGAATTTTCGGACGTTCAGAAAAAAATTCATATAAAATACAAATTATTAATATATCTACATGTTTGTTATATATGAATGGAATCTGAAAGAACTGTTCTATTTACCTCTATGGTCTTTACTTACATTATAAATTACCTCTATGTTCACTACAACGAAGATAATTGTGATAGATGTGGCTGTGCTTTTGTCATCTGTCAGATGTAAATAACTTTATTTGTGTGTTGTCTTTGATCGTGGACCATATGTTGTGGTACGTGATTAATTTCGACGTTTTTAGTTATTTTTATTGTCAATTGTGATTATGAAGCGAGTACATTTATTTGTTAGTAACGTGTACACTATTATGACTATAGATAAAATAAAACCTGAACACAAAATCTCACAATAAATACGTTTACTAACCTCAAACGCGTTTCAACGACAATGTCGCCATCCTCAGTGATGCACGGGCTACAGTAACCAAACTATAACTGATCTAACAGTGTGACAACGCACCGTATAAATACCTAACCAGAAGGGGCGTACCCTACAGGGGGCGTGTCATAACCTATGCTAAGGCGTTAACCACCGCCTACCGTTTATCAAATATCTTAACAATATAACTTAAATAAGATTGCTAAACTATTATTAATATTTAACAAAACATAGCATTATTACATTAATAAAGAATACTGTAAAGGACCTAATTCATTATTCACAATTATGTTACGGTATTTGTTAATATAAAAAGTTTCCCAAGCGTCCAATGTGTTGGGTTTAGTTACATGTTTTAACAGTTTAGAATTTTCTATTTTAAAATGATGATTTTCATCTAAACAATGCTTAGCCATAGCAGATTTATCAGGCCTATTATATTTTAAATGAGAAAAGTGTTCTTTACCTCGTATCTTCATGCTTCTTATGGTTTGACCTATATACTTTTTAGGACACATTTCGCAGTTAATACAGTAAATTCCGGATTTGTCGTGTTCTTGAATTTTGTCTTTAGGATTACCCAGCATCTTACCAAGATTATTATCAGCCGTCAAAGCTACATTCAAATTTGCATATTTCGCTAACGATTTTCTAACAACATTACATAATGGTGGGGCAAACGTTGTTTTAACCCATCGTTGTTGGGGCTTGTTGCTCACAAGAGTGCACCTTGATTCCTTGATTTTCTTGAAATTCATTTTTCTTACTATGTTGTCTATTAATTCTTTAGAATACCCATTAAAAATCGCAGCACCATACATATATTTCAGTTCTTTCTCGTAGTTATCCTTAGATAACGGCAAGTTAACCAATCTGTGAGCCATAGAATTAAAAGCGGCCCTTTTATGCGCTGGAGAATGGTGTGAGTCCTCCGTTATATATCTATCAGTATGCGTGGGCTTTCTATATACACTAAATGACAAAACATTGTTTTCCCTAAACACATTCACATCTAAAAACGGTAAGTTGCAGTCTTTTTCAATTTCCTTAGTGAACTTTATCGTGGAGTGAAATCCATTGATAGCGTCACAAAATTGAACAAGATTTTCGTTTTTATCAAATACTGCAAAAATATCATCCACATAACGAACCCATACTTGCGGAAAGTACTTCATTGAATTTTTAGCATTTATTTCAAATGATCTCATAAAAAAGTTAGCAATAAAACTGGACAAAGGGTTTCCCATCGCGGTACCTTCATTTTGAACATAAAACTTGTTATTAAACTGGAAGCTATTTTGTTTACACATGCACAAATTTATAAGTAGCAAAAATTCACCAACCTCACAGTCACTTAAATTGTTACAAACTAGCCACTCCTTAATCATTTCTATCGTTTCGGACACTGGAACACTTGGGTAAAGCGACACTACATCGAACGAAACCAAATATTCACTAGGCGTTAATGAAATATTTTGAACACTTTTCACAAATTCATAAGTGTTCTTTACGGCAAATGAAGGAGGAGGAGTAAGTTCTTGGAGGCGTGACACTAACCATTTAGAAATTAGATAGGTTGGCGAGTTGATTCCTGATACTATAGGCCGCATCTTCTTTCCTTCTCTATGTATTTTTGGCAAGCAATATAATCTCGGTAAAACTGGATTTGAAACTGTCAGTTTTCTTCGAAGATTATTATCTACCAAACTTTTACAATTTTTCAAAGTTTCATTTGCGCTCTTTGTGAACTTTATGATTGGGTTTCTATTTTGCACTTTATAAGGTCCGTCCGCGAGCATTTCTGTAACAATTTCAGTATATTCATGTTTATCCATTATTACAATTGCATTACCTTTATCCGCCTTTAGGTAATGCACGTCTTTCTTCTTTAGTTCTTTTACAACTTTACCACATTTTACATTTGAAGTTGGTGTAACTTTACGTGTTTTTTCTTTCTTTACTTCTAATTTGTTCTTTACATCAGTACGAAATATTCATAATGTTCATACATCAGAATATTACTCATAATGAAGTAATCTATCAAATATACACAGATGAAACTTCATTTCGTGAAGTGTTTTTTTTTTAGTGTTTTTTATTTTTAGTGAACATGCGTTTTTTAATAAAAAGTCCCGTTTTGTACATAGTAACATGATAGTTTTTCATAATTTCTGTGTCCCTGAATAAAAATAAGTGCTAAAAATGAACTTTTCTTGTTTTATTACAATATTTGGCACATTTTACTAATAAGGAAAAGTTATGTAGCCTCTTTATGGAATAGAGCTGTGATTTCACTAAGTAAGTTTTTATATTTTCGAAAGAAAAAATTGTTACATAAACATGAAAAATACATCAGCTGATAAGGAATAAGTTCATTTTTTATATGTTTTTATTATTCTATGCTTATTTCTCTAAACACTGATATATAATACATCATGGTTTGTGTTTGAATTACTTATGTAAAAAAAACCTTATGTCTATGTCTGTGGCCCCTAATTTGGCTTAGCACTGGGAAAAATATGATCAGCAGTTGGAGGGTTAAGGAAAAAGATCACTAAAATAATTTAATCACTCTATTGAATTTGTAAACATGTTATTCCCTTTTTTTTACCCTAGGTAGTTGAAAGGGCTAAAGTATGTTAATTAATTGTGTAACATTTCAAATACTCACATTACAGAACAGATTTTCTCAATTAATGTTATTGAACTGCTAAATTTTTAACTGTTTTTATATGAAAAAAAGTATAAATGTATGTTTTTAAACAATGTGTTTTATACCTATTCAAAACATCTGATGTAAAATTATGCTACTTTAAGAAAACTCATGCTCCATCACATGTTTAAGTCTACACATTGTTTTTTTGTTTGGGTTTACCAACACCAGTTTTATGTTAATGTTCTGGTTTTTACCTTAATTTTATTTTTCTTGAATGTATATTGTTTTTTCTTGATATTTGGAATTAACAGTAGCATTTTATTTTATATAAAAAACCTAATATATAATTTATTAATGCTTTATGGTTTACAATAAGGTAACAAATTCTAGCTTTTACTTGCTGTTATGTTATAGTAATAAGGTTATTATTGTGTTTTGTTATATTTAAAATTATTTTGTTCTTTATGTAGGACACACATCTCTAAAAAAAATATTAAATTTATAATTTAGCAATTCTATAAATAAATACATACATTTACCATATATGGAATAACGAATTGTTACCCAAAATATACATTACTATGCAAACCTTAGGCCTAGCCTACACTATAGGAATAATTTATTTTAGTCACATTTTTGTCATATTGGATTTATCATAGGAGTGAAGTACCTAGTTATTTTCAAACATTTTGATTTCCTATATTACAGATTTAATTGTACTGTAATTAGATCATGTCTTCACTTCTTGTGTTTATCATATAATATAATGTTAGAATGTATTGAAATTTGATTTTCATATTTAGGTACCTCACTTTGAAGGTCTGGTTCAATTTATCTTTTACTTAGTTATACAATTAGATTTTCTGTAATTTTTATTACCTGTATCTCAAATTTTTTCAAACCATTATTTCGGTTATAAAATCTGACTTTTTTAATATGAAGGAATAAGTGCACACACAATTTTTAAGCAGTACAACAACCTTTAACGTGTGATTAGACTGTTGCAACAGAGCACCTCATGCTGACAAATGTTTGTTGCCGGCTTTTGCTTAGCTTTCGTGCTGGGTGAGTGACGGTTCTTCACAAATAGTGTATACTATACTATCTGCATGTAGGCTACATCGTAAAATGAAACACTTATAATATCAACTCTAACTTAATTTTCAAACAGCTTTTTTCTAAGTGCTAGATGAAGAGTAGAAATTTGGTGTGTGGTAATAGTTAGTAATGGATTAAATGCAGATTTAGCCTAAATAAAAAAGACCAAATTCAAAAAATATGATACATAAAAACTAACAATGAGAAATTATAAATATAAATCCACATTAGAACAAATATGTTAGCAGTGAATTATTATTTTATATCTATATACAGGCTGATTTAGGAAGAAACGGATGAAAGTTCATATAAACATAGGTTCGGAAATGCTTTGTTTTCCAGTTATCCACTTTTTTTTTTTTTTTTTTTTTTTTTTTTAGAAAATACTTAATATCTTGGATGAAGGAGGAAGGCTTTATTGAATGCAAATTTTGGATACATATACGGTATGACATCTTTTACCCATGTACAAAAAACCAAACTTTTTCATATATTTTCGAATCTGTGGATGCAGGTAGTATTTTATAAATTGATTGGTAAAAGTTAGTTCAGTGATTAGGAATCACCAATTAATAATCATTTAAATTTGTTCGTTAATATTATGTTGTAGAACATTAATTTATCAAGTGAGTTTCACACAAGTCCTTGCCACTATTTTTTTATGAATATTTACTAACTATTTGTACAAACGTACATTGTACATGTTATATGTGTAGGCCTACTATTTATTGTATATGCAACCGTATATATCATCTGCAAACCATTTTTGAGGTTAATTGTTATGTGATTGTTGTCTTGGTATAAATACAAGCATAAGCTGCATTGAATTATAAAGATACAATTATAAAATAATAATTTACTTTTATAAAATGAAATAGTAAAATAAGATCTATAGCTATTTACTTTGATGAGATAGCATAACCTGACTCTACTCAGTTCAAGCCTGGTTATGCTTCTTAACTTCTATAAATAATTTACACTGACAAATTTTTACAAAGATTAGGAACGGAATTTATTTAAAATAAATTAAAAATTCACTAATTAATAGAGTTATTTAATTCTCTAATATTTTAAAAAGGCTTCTGATAGTGTACAATTGTTTTTAGCCTTCGGTTAAACTCACTTACCTTATAGCACAAGTTAAGTTCATAGAATGCCTATTTCTATTTAAAAAAATATAGTAAATTGGTTTTATATTGTTCTTGGGGTTAGGCACTTGTGCCGCTGTGAATAATATTGTTTCTTTGATACACAATATTGAAGTTAATAGATTTATAGAAAATTCTAAGTTGGCATCTCTTTTTATAAGTATGATAAAATAAAAAATGTTACTTTGCAATTATACTCTTTAAATTGTTCAAAGTTTATTACTATTACAATGACAGAATATACCACTTTGTTTTTGTTTTTTTTATAGTGTTCACTTTCTAAATTATATCACATTAAAAACAGAGATAAATTCAAAACGATGTTGCTGGTTTAACAGTGATACTACTTATGCATCCACGCCAAGCGTTAGTTATCTTGCTTCTTCGTTTAGCATGTCCCTTTGAATCGACAAGGTTGTGACGTAATGGCTTCCTATGTTCTGATTGGTCCTTGCGTAAATTGTAGATGGTTGCATCACAAAAGCTGATCTTTTTATGAATGGGATACCGTAAAACTGTTGCGAAATATCTGAAGGAATTTACTACGATCGCATATTTTATTAACTTGCAGTTTTCTTTAAAATGTTGTTTTGGTATTTAAATTATTATAAATTGTTGAACATTCGTACGATGTCAAAATATTATTTATCTACATTAATATGAAATAGTCCCATTTATTAAAATAACTCTAGTGTGGATTTGCTGTAGGTAAGTGTTGTGTTTTATATACAGCTGATATTAATACAATAATTATTCTAATAAGTAGGTATCAATATATCTAATCTAGTTTATAATATTGATCTTCTTAATTTTAGTTTATTTTGCATAAATTTCGTTATGAATAGAGGTTTATATCTAATTTACAGTATTTTCGTCTGACTCTGTATTTAGGTACACCTTTCTGGCTCACGTAGTTGTAGATTTATAATGGCTGGCTGCTATTTACATTTCACTTCCAACCTTTTAGTACAAGATTATACGATTTCAATGTTTGGATTTACAATAAAGAATGATTACAGAAATAAATAAATAATGTGTTTGTGTGGTGTTATTTAATATGTTGTAATAGTTAGTTAGTGAAGTGTTGCATTCGTTTTTGAGTGACTTAGTCCCTGGGCTAGGTTGTTATCCTGTCAGGTTTGATAATCTACTTTGTTCTATTGCGTAATTTATATACATATTGTTTCTGATCTATAGGTGGTTCTAGTTTGGTTTGTTTTGTTAAATCAGATTTTTATAAATGTAGTTGACAATTTCTAAATACTTTGCTAGGTTTTGCTAAATAGTTGTTCACAATAGGTTAGATCTTATATCCTATCGTAGGCTAGGTTTGTTTACATCGGCGTATCTATCTTCGGCTTATAGGCTAGTAATTGATATTTTGTATTAAGATGGGATTTGGTACATTACAGAATGCCTATGCTATAATATGCAATTAACATTTCCCAGTAAAATATGCTAAGAGCTGTCATTGCTGTTGCAGTTGTCTTGATCTAATCCAGGCTTTAGATTTTGTTCAGTTTTGGTGTAACTTTTTGTCTTTGAGACTAGTGGCGTAGCTAAGGTGACTGGCGCCCCTGGCCAGGCTTGAAAGTGGCGCCCCCTCTTTGATAAAAAGAGGGGGAGGGTTCAGTAACTTAAAAAATGTAAATTTAGTCAAACGGATTTTTATTATCAAATGGATTAATTGGAAAGAATTGTTATTGTATTAAAACTTTACAAGTATAAGTGTGAAATTCTTAAGTTAGGTTCTTGGCAGGTATATTTTTATTTGAGAATCGTTTGCAGATTTTGTTTATTAAAAAAAACTATATGTGTACTCAAATCAAATCATATTTATTTCCACAAAAATAAGCACATTTACTATCAATATGACAACTTAACATCAATAAAATTTAATTGCATAAATTTAAATAGAATTTTTAGAATTGTGTACTGTAACAATGTTTTTGGCTAGCCTACACTCTCAAAAGAACTATTGATTAGGAAAAAGCAAAAAAAAAAGTATTGGGTTTAAAAAATTACATTCGTGCAATCATACATAAAACTAACGATTTCAAATCTATCTTAATCAAAGTTGCTTATCTTCACTATTTACTTAGAAAAACACATTAAATGTAAAATTTTTGCAGAGCAGCTGCAAAAACTTAATAAACTTGTAGTTAATAGGAAAAAACTTTCACATCTTGTCAAGACATATGAACAACGTAAAACAACAACATAATACAAATATTGACTTAAATGTTACTTTTCTGGCTATAACTGACGCCAAATCATTGATTAAAACATCTAAGTCCAAATTTCTTACTTCTTCATGTTCAATCGAGAGTATCGCAAGATTTGTCAAACGATCTTGTCCCATTGAAGGTCTTGTAGAAATGTTAGAAATCTTTTTACTTTTCAACTTGTAACCTAGTTTAAGACTAGCCAGTGTAGCCATATATCTTAATTGTTATTTTATCTCCTACTATGTTTTTGAGTAATTTTTTCAATGTTCTTAATATCAAAATCAGGTTATACCTTGACGATTAACCTAAACCGTCGCGGCAGCGCCCCGCTTGCTCCGGCGCCCCTGGCGAGGGCCATTCCTTCCACCCACTTGCTATGCTACTGTTTGAGACACAAGTCAAAAATAAGATTTATGTAGGCCCTTGCTATATAAATTATTATTGTTACTTTTTAAATTTTCCATGATCCTACATTTTTTCAAGTAGTTCTTTAAAGCCGTAAAAACTGCCTTATCTTTCTGAAAGTTTACAAAATAAAATTGTTAAAAAAGCTGAAAATTAACCGCTGAAGTGATCTGATAAAAACTTAAGCCTTAAAAAAGATAAGCTATTTTTTGTAATTTTTTATTTCAGAATTTGGCATTTACGATCCCAATTTTTTTTGCAAAAATGTATATGTATAAGAAAGTGTGTGATGTTTTCATAATTGAAGGTGTTGTGAATTAAAATAACGTGTGGACTCTATTTAGAAAACCTCTAAAGACAATTTTTTTTTATTTGTTATTTTTTACTATAGTTGAAATATTTGGCAAATGCACAGAAAACATATAGGTGTATTATTGTATCTAATAAGTTTCAATTAGTGTTAAATTAAGATTTGCGCAGAAAAAAATAAGTTAAAAAAGAAATATACATACATGACTAGGAGTAAAATAATTAGAAATGTCTATTTTGAAAACCGAGTGTTTTATCTCCAACACTAATTGATGGAATGATATACTTTTTCACTTTTATCTAACTGCAACACATCCATCACTTACTATTATAATATAATACACACATTATTATTATTAATATTATTCTTTAAACATGTAAATTTAATTTCAATAATTTATTCTGAAATATGATATTGTAAAAAGTCCAAGTTTTTCTGTATTTAAGTTTTATGTGGTCTTAATGTAAAACATTTGTAGCTACCAATGACACCTATTTTGCTAAACACCACGTTTCTACATTCACTAAGACTTAATATAAATAATGAGTTATTGTATGTGATGAAATCAGTTCTTCCTTTGAATTTAAGTAACCACAAGCTTTTTTTAAAAATGCTGTGGTTTAATTTTCCAATGATAGTTATAACCATACATTAGGAGCCTATATGAGCTTTGTAAATTCTTTTTATTTTCATAATGATAAATCCATATTTATTATTTAATATATTGTAGTAAAATTTATTATTTATTCCCAATTTTTAAATCTGCAGATTTATTTCAAAACAATGTTGCTGTCTACGTTTAAAATTTACGAACCCTATAAGTTACAATTATTATAGTTTATGTACTTCCTTTTGTTTCAGTAGTTATGAACTTTCACATCTGGCAGAGAACTTTTTGAAGATAAGATTGGATAAATCAGTAATGGAGAATCCTAATGAAATGAAAGGTCATGCTCGTTTCAGTGAAGCATTGAGTGAAGATAAACTAAAACTGATTCATGATGCTTTTAGTGATCGTCCATTAACTCGTATCATGCCCTCACAACAATCAACCAAGGGCACAGATGCTTCATCTATTTTTTCTTTAATATCTTCACTTCCAGCAAGTGGAGTTAAGCCTGGAGGTATTTCATCAGGTCAACCGATTGTTACTTCAAGCACGGCCAAAGAAAGTATGACTGTTAATCTAGGGCACAAGAAAGCAAATGAAAAACCATTTAAAGGTCCAGGTACGATGGTACCTAAAGCAGATTTGTCAACCCAGGCAGCAGCTCAAGTTCTTTTAGAAGTTAAAAATAATTTGATTCCTTCACCTAATCTAGAAGTGTCTGTCAAATCGACTCCAATGCCTGGACAACAAATATTGCAAACCAATTTGTTTGGCAATAAAGAAAATAAACCAAAAGCTGCATCGACTTCGTCAATGTTTCCTACACAACAAACATCATTTAGTGAACCGCAGACAAATTTTTTTTCTTTTACTTCAGGTGATAAAAGTCTAAATAAGGAGATCTCTTTTGGCACAGTATCTAAATTAGAAAATCCTGTCCAAATCGAATCTTCGAAGCCAACTAGTTCTACTTCACCCTGGTCATCAAAATGTATACCTAGCCAGGAAACCCCTTTTTCATCCGCAGAATCTCCCATACAAGCAAAATCACCTTTCTCAATTATGGTTTCTGACTTTGTTGAGGCATCTTCAAAAGTAACCCCTGAAAAATCTATTTCAACTACTGTTCCAAATAAAACTATCCAAAGCAATGTTTCAAGATTGTCTACAACACAGTCACCTATTACATCTGCAACAGATGCTGTTATAACAACCAATTTATTTGGCGGAAACACTATTTTACAAACACCTCTGTTAGTTGGCGAATCAGCAACCTCAAAACCTAATTTTAAAGGAAACTCTACGCCTACTAAAAGTATTTTTGGAGGTGAGCCGATATCTAAAAACTTATTTGGTGGAAGCACTATTTCGCAAACACCTCTGTTAGTTGGTGAATCAGTACCCCCAAAACTTACGCCTACAAAACCTAAAGGAGATTCTACGCCTATAAAAAGTATATTTGGAGTAGATCCTGCGCTTTCTAGAAATGTGCCTGATTTAGATTCTGCTGCAAACAAAACCTTTGCTGGTAATGCCACACCAGTCAAAACTATATTTGGTACACCAAGTGTTAATAAAATGCCATCTGAAAGTGATTCCACAAACTCAAAAAGTAGTTTGGCAAGTCCAAGTTTATCTGGTAAGGATGCAAGTTCAACTCAAAGTATTTTTAGCAATAATTTAAATGTAAATAAATCATCTTCCAATTTAGAAACTAATGTTACCAAGCCTATTACTACAGCAGAATTAAGTTCAGCGAGCAACAGTTTTCCTAGCGATGTCCTAAAAAGCAATACAACCTCAAATCAAAATGTTCCAAGTGCAAGTAAAAGCAGCCCAGCACAGTCTACAACAGGCTTGCAAAAAACTCTATTTGGCAGTGGAGTGGCTAGTTCAACACAAGCTATTTTTGGTGCAGAACCAACAATAATTCAAACGGAAACCAATGTAACAAGTGGAAAAGAAAAATCAAGTGCGACAGTGACAAAAGAGAATAGTTCACAAGAAGTATCCAGTTCAAGTTTGTTCGGAAATCTCAACTTAGGTTCTGCTTTGCCAACTTCACAAACAAAATCTGTGGCTAATTTGTTTGGAGGGAATTCAAGCACATTTGGAAGTTCTGAATCAAATATTGAAACCGTCACCACTGAAGTCAGCTCTTTATCAAAACCGACAGAAGTATCAACAAATGTTGTGGCATTTGGAAGTTCTGCTCCAACCACTACTTTATCGTCATCATTTAATTTTGGAGTAGCAGGAGCTTCATTGTTTGGAAATCAGACTAAACCTGAATCAACTCCAGTAATTACTAGCTCTCCTACCAAAACAGCTGAAAATTCTCCAAGTTTTGGACAACTGACAGTGCCTGCAACAGAAGCACCTCTTGCTAGTAGCACTACTACAAATGCAGCTTTTAGTTTCACTCTTCCACAAAGCACAACTGCTGTAACATCTTCTTTCAGTTTTGCTCAAGTCACATCATCTATTCCATCAACTGCAGTAGATGATAAAAACACAAAAATAAACCTTACATTTGGTCAACCTAATACTACAAGTTCAAATTCTGTTTTTGGAGGTTTTAATACTCAACCTGCTACAACGTCCAACCCTACCAGTATCTTCGGTTCACCACCTGCTTCAACAACATCTCAAACACCATTCACTTTTGCATTACCAACAACTACAACAGCACAAACTAGTTACTTTGGTAATAAGCCCAGTTTATTTGGATCGTCACCAGCTACTACAACTAGTTCGTTCTTTGGTAGTCCTGCAACAACTAGCTCCGTGTTTGGCCAACCGGCTGTGACAACTCCAGTGTTTGGTCAAGCAAGTACACAGTCGCCAGCTAGTTCTCCGTTTAGCTCTGGTTCGGGGTTTGGAGCTAAACCAACGTTTGGACAGTCAGGTGGATCTTTGTTCGGTCAATCTCCAAGGTAAGATAAAACATCTTTCGGATTAATTTCTCAATTTTATTGTTTTGCAACATTTTTTATCCTTACAATTTTAAGAATAATCATACTTTGGAACTTCCAATTCTTAACTAAATTACAGCGAATAATATATTTTTATATTTCTTCTATCATAGTGTACAATACTATTCAGATAAACACCATAAAACATAAAGTGCTACTGAAACCACTGGAACAGGGTGGTTTACAACTTTTGACCTCGGCCATTTCAAAGAAAATGTTTTACTAACCTTTATTCTTCCAAGGCGTTGTTCTGCACTGTACCTAAAATGTACAATATTTCCTCCTTAGCTTTGAATTCTGTACTGAACTAGGAAAATACTTTAACATGAAAGACAGTAAAGTTAGCTCCAATAACAAATGGCACAATCAATCAGTGAAATATTACTTATTACTCCATCTTATCTGTTAGTCTTCTACATACAAACAAATAATAGTATTTACAAAACACATATAGATATTTATTGAATAAGATGTTCGAGAGAGTGGTTTGTACTTGTAGGAGGAAGTCGGCTGTTTTGCTGGCTCGAGTTGTATGTATTAAAATAGTGGTATTCTGTGGCAGTATCGGTGAAACTTTCGAGTCTTGTGCAGTTTCGTTTAATGGATATTTTTTCGAGTGACATATGTTTGGTAGAACGCACGGATACTAGAATACACGGTAGGGGTCACGCGCAGGTACCTGCCGCCCGGCTCGGAGACGTGACGTCACCATGGATCCACCGCCGCCTCGCCGCACTGTATACAGACTACACAATCCACAATGTCATTCGCTATTCGAACACTAAAACGCGTAACCTGCAGCCTTCAATTTCGTTATATATTTTTAATACTTAGGGACGAAAGTAAAATTTTGCAGGCCAGTACGATTTTATATCGGTATATACATTTATTAATATTAAAAGTGCCCTAACCATGCCGTTACTCTTAAGTTTTGTGTAATAATCACTAGAGTTTGATGAATTCCCGTGTGCACAAATTTTAAACGATTTTTTTATTCAATGCAAAGTTTGATCATGTTTGACCTAAAACCGTAACATTTATAAAGATGTAATTCGTTTATACTTATCACTGAGTATAAGTTGACCATTTATTTATTTCAGAAACAATTTATATATTTTTTATTTTAACAAGCCATTTGTCCATGAGATCTCGTATCTGCTCCAACCACCTTCATCAGTCTTCCCCACTAGATATTTTTAAAAATATATTTTACATGTAATTGTTTCTAAAATAAATGTTTTACCAGTCTCAGTCTCCACCAACACCTTGTAAAACCAAGGTAATATTTCGAAGGAAATTTTACAAGAAAACTAGTTGAATATTATGATCGCAGATCTGTCATGGTTAAATAATATTAAGAGCAATGTAGATATCATTTTCTGAAAAAGTTTGTTTATATATCAATAATAGTTTCTTATCAGCAAATTAATTATTAAAATTGTGGAAAATATTTTGTAAATTAATTAATAATAAAGAAATAAAATATTGTTTTACATGAGTAAGTACAATACATATAACCAATTCACTCGTATATATAATCAATTTATGTCTATGTTTATATCATCCAAATTGATATCTTCATACTTTTGTTACTTGTAGAAGAACACCCAGAAATGTATAATTATAATATTTAAAGATCATCATAAAAAAACTAATATTAACTAAGGGAAACTGAGTTAATTGGTCTGAAATTGTATTGTAAACGTACGAAGAACACATTTGGTAATTGTTTTCAATTGATAGTTTGAATCAATGCTGCAAGAACTCTCTACACACCAGATGCACATCTTCTTTATCCAAACATTAGTAAAATATTACATTTAGTGAGCTTCAAATCTCAATGAACATTATATTGTAATATTATTTATTTGAACTTATTTCTTATGTATTTTATAGTTCTAGTTTCAATTTTTTCCTCCCATTACTTAACTCTTTGTTTAGCCAGCCAAAAGAATGTTTGGTTAGTTTTTTAACATCTACAACCTAATTCTTATAATCTTCTGTTTATATAATTCTTTATAATAAGAAAATATTATAAACTATACAATTTTCAAAATTTTAATATATGGAACGTTTTTGTAAAATTACAAATGTAAATTTCAAGCAGATAACAATTATTATATATGAATACGTTAATATTTCAAGTTAATTGTTCAATTAAAGTGTAATAATTATTAACATATGTAGTTTATCTTAAACCTCAAATAATATATGTTCTCAATCGATAAGTAAATCATTAATTATTTACTTTTTATAAGTGTCTGGCAAACGTACTATGCATCACAAAAGCAAAATACAAACTCATTTGAGGTTTTTCAGGATAGTTATCACTAAATGGCGATCAAAAATAAATCTAAATTATTACAATATTCAACCTACTCTACAAAATGGAAAAACCTATTATTTTGTCTATCCATGTATGTCATTCAATTTGAACACGTTCCAGACAAAAATGAGTTGGTCTTATTTAGTGCCATTAAATAATAGTTTCAAACTTGTCCTTGTTTATGTATCTGATGCATTTTACTTTAACTCAATCTCCATATGTAAGGAACCTACACATTTATTTTTAAATTCTTACTGTAATACACAACGAATTTGGACATTAATTTCCCTACTCACCTCTGCCTACTAATAGAGGGATGGAGTGTTGTTTTAAACTTTTAAACAGTACGTTATTCTCCACAGAGCAATAATTTATATGTGCCATTTAACCTTTTAAAATCAGCAATAAAAATATAGGTGGCATTTAAATAAAGAAACATTACGAAGTCATAGCTTTTTCGTAGTTAAATTTTTGATACAAACTTTTTATATGTTTAATATATATATATATATAAAAAACTAAAAACAAAAGAAACTTCTAACAATGTAAATCATATAATTTCGTAATAGTCAAAGTCCAAATTTACTTGAATATAATAAGTTGTTTAGAGTCAAACCATTGTAATAAAAATGGTAATTGCAACGAATTTGGAAACAAACAACAGAAGTAAATATGGCGTCAAAACAAGCTAGTAAGTTTAGACGTTTTAATGAAAATTAAATAGAAGATATTAATGTTAACACGGTCGCAGGAGAAGTTAATGCTTTTAAAATTGCCCTAAATAAAATATATATATAATTTATAAATACAAAACCAGGACTCATTAATTACTTACCTATTTAATATAAGTATACGGGCAGCAGGCAGCGTGCCAAGAGGGAGGGTTCAGAGTGAAGTCGCTGGCACGTGAGTCTACTGCGCATCCTACTCATGACCCCTACCGTGTATTCTAGTATCCGTGGTAGAACGTGTTTAGAGGCCAAAGGAAGAAATCTAAACTTTGTAAAGAGCTGAAAAACGTGTTTCTTTTAGATATGCTAACATAATTATTATCTGAACAGATAAGAATGAATTTGATAAATGAATTATTGGCTTTATTTAAGGCTAGATTACGTTGTTAAAGTTGTCTCTTCCATCTGTTTTGTTTATGAAGTAAGATCGTAGGATTTTCGAAAACTGGACTCTGCCTTCAACCAACTTTATTGCTGTTGGGAGTGAATTCCATAAGCGGCAAGTGGACACAGTAAACAATTTATTAAACATTTCGGTTCACTGTAGTGGTATAGTGAGCTCTTTGTACTTATATCAGATGAATATTCAAAACATTTTGCCGGGTAAGCCGGCATTCCAGTTTGTAGACATTGTGATTAAACCAAAGATAAAGCATATGCAATAATTCTGTACCTGCTACAATTTGTTCGCCAACACCAATCTCATTTCATTGACTATAGTATCTCAATAAGTAAAGTAGGGAAATATCAATTATTTAACTAAGCACTTTCTAATTTGGAAAGGCAAAAATCCTGCATCAAAGTAAAAACTCTTATTATATAATACCAATCACTCATCATGAGTCTGCTCTCCATAACCAGTCCCAAGACCTTTACTTTAGCATAATAGTATAAAAAGTAGTTATGAAACTGTAACTTAAGAAGTGTGTTTATGTCTAGTTTGTTTAATAATTGGGAATATCCTAAAATAATTGGTTTAGTTTTTGCACTGTTAATACTCAACCCATATTTCCTCACCCACTGTGAAATATGCTCAATATCATGCTTCTTATGGTCCACGGCTCTACCCATGTCACCAATTTTGAAGTGTAGGTTTACCTTAAGGTAAATCACCAGCATAGAAATGGAATTTACAATATTTTACCTTTGTATATATATATATATATATATATATATTTAGCTTAGTATACTTAACACGTCTGTTCAGAAGACCGCGTTATCACTTCCCCTAGAATTACTGGAGTATATAGGTTTTTCATGAAAGCATATAGTACATTATCAATTACACCTTGTATGATCCGCTATTCAGTTATTACGTATCTTTTAAAATACGAGAGATTGTATTTTGTCTAAAGCTCTCCTAATATCACGTCCGTTCAATTTGCAGCTTTATCGGATCCCTTGCATATACGTTTGAACTTAAGGCTATTCCCACGTCCATCTTGTATATTATTTTTG
>JAGFPH010000042.1:239290-299227 GCA_018207615.1 Philaenus spumarius
TCCTTTAATTTTATTAATTATCGTTAAAATTTTACATAGTCGTCATATATTACTATATGAATAACTTATTACAATTTCAAAACGATCAGATAATACGTACACGAGTTATTAACACATGAAAGTGAGTAATCTTACAACTAGTCAAATCGATTTTTTTTTATTTTCAAAGAGTGACTACAACTTCAAAAAAGATTATACAAATATGAAATTATATTTTATTATTGACCATTTTATTAAGAATCCAAATCTATTTTAATATTTAAAATCTGTTCAACAGTTCGTAAGATATAAGAATTTTACCAAAACCTTGTAACAATTTTGAATCAAATTCCTATACGAAATCTGTATGTGAAAAAACTAAAGGAGGTAAGATCTGATAGTTTTAAAATTTTAATACGTTGTGTATATAGTAATATACGGTGACTTTGTAAAATATTAACGAGATTGAATAAAAAATAAAGGATTTTTGAAACAACTGTCCATCGAAGAACTATTTTCAGATTAATATTTACGATATAATTGAAGTATATTGATGAAGTAAATTTTCATACGAATTTATCAAAATCTGGTACTTTATAGAGAATTTTGCCTTAATTTGAAATACGTTTTAATATTTAAGATTCAACTACCAGTTCTTAAGATACAAGCGTTTATTATCTAACATAACGTAACGTTTTTGAGCTTTCCAATACACTTTTTTCAAAACCCATCTAGTAATAATTATCTAAAAGATCAAGTTCATAATTTATACAATCGTCGCATATGACAGTATAAAGTACATATTAAAAATTCAGAACCATCGTAACATTAATACTCGAGTTATTAGCAATAATGATGTTTTACACAAACAGTCAAATCGAAATTATATTTTTTTTAACGGTAATTACAAATCCAAAAATAGATAAATAAACTAGGGAAGACCCCTGCGTGCTCCGTACGCCAACCCCCGATGGAGCCTTCTAAAATGATATGTTATGTTTTATTTATAATAGAGGTTTAGGATTAGTAATAACCTCAAAACTAAGATGATAAATAATGTTAAATGTATAAATCAAATTATTTCGAATATTTTATAACAGCAGTTATAATACAAGTTAAAAGAACCAGTAAGGCTCAGGTGTAGGCCTACATTTAATCAAAACCCTTACCAAAAAGTTACCATCAATTACCGTATATTATCAATAATTAGGCCTACTATAATATGTCTTATTTATTTTTAATTAAGGTGTAACATAGTTTTTTCTTATTACTTTCTCACTATACTATGGTATAGAGAAAGTATAGTGATCGCAAAAAAATCGATGTTGAGATTTTTGTGGAAATATCCGTTTTGGGACCCTCTGAGTCCAAAAAAGTGGTTTTTACAAAATGTCTGTCTGTATGTCTGTATGTATGTCTGTATGTCTGTATGTATACAAAGCTAGAGAGAAAACTATTTAATCGATTTTAACCAAATTTGCACCAGACATGTCAAGTAGACCTGTATAGATGCACGAAAAAGGGTTTTGAACAATTTTGAAAAACAACCCCCTTTTTGGCCAAATAACCCCCAAAAACCAGTTATAATTTTTTTATAAAAAAACGGCTCTAACGATTTTGATAACATTTTGCTTATTTGTAGCCTTTAATGTGCCCTACCATATGCAAAAAACCGCATCTTTCTAAAAATTCTCGTTTAGCTAATAATAATAATAATAACTGATTTTGGGGGGTTTGGCCATAAAGGGGGTTGTTTTTCAAAATTTTTCAAAACCTTTATTCGTGCATCTATAAAGACCTAATTGACGTGTTTGGTGCAAATTTGTTCGAAATCGATCGAATAGTTTTCTCTCTAGATAATAATAATAATATTTATTTGTTAATCTCCAACTTTAATAAAAAATCACCTCTCCTACACAACCTTACAAGTCAAAGTGAATCTGTTTAATAATTTAAATATGTTTGTGAGAAAGTATGTGCCAGTTCCTGGTACCATTTATTTTTAAATCCCTTAAAGCAAGTTTTTATTGGTTTGTGTGTGTTGAAACATGTGTTGGTTGAGCCTAGGCCTAACTTAAAATATTATTTTGTACTAAAAGCTGGACATCCGAATCAACTGTTTTATCTATTATTTTAATCAATTGGTTGCTATGGCAATGAATGTAAAAACATTCAAGAAGTTGTTTCTTCAGTCTAGGCCTAACCTAAAATTATGTTTAATTTATTTTACCTGTCTTAATGGCAACATACACACATGATTTATGTTTTTGTGCACATCTTTGAATGATATAAGTTTCATCTTTCAATTGTTGTTTTTTAGTTTTTCATAATGTTGCTTATTTATTGGTATTACAGCTGTTAGGCACTATGTGTTTAACGTTCAACTCGATCCTGTGAATTTTTTCCTTGAAAAATACTGTCCGCTAATGATTTTCTCTAAGCCAGCTGATTCCTTTTGCTGCAATTGTTTGTTCTTAGATGCACAATCACGTGTTTTAATAATCAGCTTGATAGGAAAACTTAAATTGATGATAAAATACGTTTTAAAAAGTTCTTTTATTACATTCTAAATGAAATTATTTCAAAAATGTAAGTCAATTGTGCAAATATAGAATGATTGATCTTTCATTTAAAACAAACCGCGTGTAAAACGGTTCAGTGGAAACCTTCAGTGAACTCTTCAAAGAAGTGCAAAGTTGAAATTTTACCCCATGTTAAATCTCCATAAGAAAAGTTTATTTTCCATGTTTGATCCAATTAACATAAATATTTTTAAAATACAAATAAAACCTGCACATATAGGACCTCTAACCTTTGTTTTGGTACAACCCGCATGTAAATCGGTCCAGTAGAACGGTCAGGCTCGCTGTCATTAGATTAGAAAAAGTTTTTTAGAATATAAGAAGATATGAAATTATGGTATATTGTTGACAAATTCATTGTGAATTCAAATTTGTTTCACTTTTTAAAATCCGTCAAACAGTTCGTAAAATATAAACGATCTGCCGGAACCTTGTACTTTTTTTGAAGCAAATTCAGCATTATCGTCAAAAATGGCATAATTTTTTAGTCGTTTTTTAAATTTTCAATCGTGGATATCTCAAAAATGGTTTGAGATATTTTGTTGAGACCAAGTTTGTGTTCCATACGTCACACAATGAATTTTAAATGTATTTTAAATGTTAGACTGCTAGAGTCTAAGGCCTTGCCCCGTGTTGCTTTTAAAAATGAATTTCATAGACCAGTACTTCTTCCAACCCAAAGTCATGTTTCTATTAATTGCCTTACTTCAACCATTATGAAAAGAAATTATTGGTTTCAGATATGTTGCTTCTGCTACCCACATTAACTTTATTTTATTAGGAATAGATCTTCTTGTTTTCCGTTGCTTTGGAGTACCGTTTTTTCTTTATTTATCACTAGTCCAGCTCGGCTACCCTCTCGGTTCAAGTCCTCTAACATATTATCCAGTTATGTGTGGGTAATTTTGCAAAAAGAACGATTTCATGTTCAAATCTAATATTAGATATTCTATTCATTTTAATTCCTGAATTATGCCAGTCTATTTTACTGAAATATTTTTCTAGTATCGCATTAAAATGATCAGGTGAGAGTGGATCACCCCCCCCCCCCCCGCCTGCTTAACGCCTTTCGTCACAAGGAAATATTTTCCTGGCTTCTCCAAGAAAACAAGAGCTATTCTATTGGTGTACCCAATGCTTTAATACTTGAATTTTGTTTTTACTTACACCTTGTTCATCTAAGATTTCAAAAAAAGTTCTTCTGCCGGACTGAATCAAACGTCTTAGCAAATATTCTGCGGCTAATTTTTCTAATAATACTTATAATAATACTTTCTAATTATACTTCGGCCAACTTATTGTTTTCGAATGGAAACTCCTATTTTGGAATGCCAATGGTGGCCCACTTAAAAAAATCATATTAAATAAAAAATCTTTGAGAGGCTGTATCTCATAAACGGTTGGGTTTACGAAAAAATACAAAAGAATACAAATGTAGCTTATACTAATAATAAAAAATCTTGTAAACTATAAATTTGACAGCTAACTTTAAATATGAAACCTTTCCTAGTTTTTTGAGAAATAAAAAAATATTAGTTCAAATATTTGTATAAATGACCGCCATTTTCCAATATGGCGGTAAACTTTTTAATTTCTTATCGAACACCTGATATTTTATGATGATTTTAGATTCTACATGTTATTTTAAGACTTTTTTGTTCTTGGTGATTTTTTTATACTACTTTAAAAGTTAGAGTACAGTTAGAACCTGAACATCTGTTATCAACTTAATGTTTCACAAGTGACAGACAAATCTAAAGTATTTCCATTTTAATTCCTTTGTATTATATAATTTTTAAAAAATGAACAAAAACCATATTTGTTGAATTTTAAAAGTAATTTGTTTGACTGAACAATGCTTTATTAGTATTAAGAGTGTTTCATTGGTTTAAAACATTTCCATACAAAAATATCTTCAGCTCAGTTGCAGCGTTTTTAAAAGTTTATACCCTACTAACTTTTAAACTGTTAGTCGTATCAAAAAAGGAAGTATAAAAAAACAAAATTTTATTTATGTTTTAAAATTTAAATTGAACAATTTGGAGTTTTTCTAGTTCCTAGTTTTAATGGAATTTTCCTTTGAAATTGATAAATGGCCGCCATTTTGATATTTATTAACCAATTTTTACAATTAAAGTGTCATTCAATTTTAAATGAAAAGGGCTTCAAATTTAGTGTCTAGTAAAATTTTGTTTAGTAGCTGGTTTTCATGGAATTTGACTTTAAAACTTTTAAATGGCCGCCATTTTGAAATTTGATGAGTCTAATGAAAGATATTTTGGGAAAATGTTTATAGCTATAGAGTTAAAGTGTATACTAAGTTTCATAAAAATATCTCTAATAAGGGCTTTTGAGTTATTATTTTTTTTTTTATACAAAATGGCGGATTACGGCTAAACTAAGCCGAAATCTAAAAAATTGTTACACTACATTTTCGACTTTTTTTTGCATGTAGAATCTGAATATGCGTAGCCAGCCCAACCTTTTTGTAAAACCCTGTATACGCATTCTGTGAAAATTTCAGCTAGATACGATAAAATTTAATTACTGTATTTTATTTATAAAAATGTCTTAGTCATTTGTATGAATAAACCTTGATTTACCCTAGATCTTGCGGCGAGCGAAATGATTTTTTCTTGTAAATTAATTTATAGATTTAAATGAAATTTAACACACGTATAAATAAAGTATATATTTATATATATTCTGTAAAAAAATGAGCTGGATACGTAAATTTTTTATTATTTTGTTTTATTTGTAAAATTGTGTTGGCTATGCATCAATAAGCCGTGATTTGCATCCAGCGGCGAGCGATTTGTCGGTTAAATTAATGTATTTTTCTTGTAAATTATTTAACAGAATTAAACGAAATTTAACACACGTATAAATAAAGTATATATACGCATTCTGTGAAAAAGTGAGACCCATTACACATTTTCTCGATATATTACATGTGGTTGTTGGATACTGGAATATGAATCAATTAGTTATTTGCATACTGGGATTTGATCGGTTTGTTTTGTATACAACGGTGAGTTTGTATATTTAAATGCTAATTTATTGTGTTAATTTTTATATAGCATAATTATACAACTATTGCTTATATGTATATCGAATTTCATTCAAAATTGGTAAATAGTTTCAGAAAAAATAGGGTTTTACTGAACACGCATTTTTAATTCAGAAAGTGTACATTTCTTCGGTAAAATTATAGTTTCTTTTGTAATATTCAACTGATTTTAATAAAATGTATACCACATATACAAAACATGTCTATAAGTATAATATAAAAAAATTAGGTTCCTATACCAATTTTTAGATCATTTAACGATTAGGCCTATAAAAATTAATGCATTATGTTTACGCCAATCTAGAACAAGCGTAATGCTGTCTTAAATAATTTCTTTTAAAATATTTTACTGATTTTAATAAAATGTATACTACATATACACAACATGTCTATAAGTATAAATAAAAAAAATAGGTTCCTATACTAATTTTTAGACCAATTAACGATTAGGCCTATAAAAATTAACGCATTAAGTTTACGCTAAATTAGAACAAGAGTAATGCTATGTCTTAAATAATCTTATATTCTAAAAAAACTTTTTTTAAACTAATGACAGCGACCCTAACCGTTCTACTGGACCAATTTACATTCGGGTTATACCAAAACAAAGGTTAGAGGTCCTATATGTGCAGGTTTTATTTGTATTTTGAAAATATTTATGTTAATTGGATCAAACATGGAAAATAAACTTTTCTTATGGAGATTTAACATAGGGAGAAAATGTAAAGCTTCTGACAGCGAGCCTGACCGTTCTACTGGACCGATTTACATGCGGGTTATACCAAAACAAAGGTTAGCGGTCCTATATGTGCAGGTTTTATTTGTATTTTAAAAATATTTATGTTAATTGGATCAAAAATGGAAAATAAACTTTTCTTATGGAGATTTAACATGGGGTAAAATTTCAACTTTGCACTTCTTTGAAGAGTTCACTGAATGTTTCCACTGAACCGTTTTACACGCGGTTCGTTTTAAATGAAAGATCAATCATTCTATATTTGCACAATTTACTTACATTTTTGAAATAATTTCATTTAGAATGTAATAAAAGAACTTTTTAAAACGTATTTTATCATCAATTTAAGTTTCCCTATCAAGCTGATTATTAAAACACGTGATTGTGCATCTAAGAACAAACAATTGCAGCAAAAGGAATCAGTTGGCTTAGAGAAAGTCATTAGTGGCTAGTATTTTTCAAGGAAAAAAATTCACAGGATCGAGTTGAACGTTAAACACATAGTGCCTAACAGCTGTAGACCTAATACCAATAAATAAGCAACATTATGAAAAACTAAAAAACAACAATTGAAAGATGAAACTTATATCATTCAAAGATGTGCACAAAAACATAAATCATGTGTGTATGTTGCCATTAAGACAGGTAAAATAAATTAAACATAATTTTAAGTTAGGCCTAGACTGAAGAAACAACTTCTCGAATGTTTTTACATTCATTGCCATAGCAACCAATTGATTAAAATAACAGATAAAACAGTTGATTCGGATGTCCAGCTTTTAGTACAAAATAATATTTTAAGTTAGGCCTAGGCTCAACCAACACGTGTTTCAACACACACAAACCAATAAAAACTTGCTTTAAGGGATTTAAAAATAAGAAAAAACTATGTTACATCTTAATTAAAAATAAATAAGACATATTATAGTAGGCCTAATTATTGATAATATACGGTAATTGATAGTAACGTTTTGGTAAGGATTTTGATTAAATGTAGGCCTACACCTGAGCCTTACTGGTTCTTTTAACTTTTATTATAACTGCTGTTATAAAATATACGAAATAATTTGATTTGAACATTTAACATTATTTATCATCTTAGTTTTGAGGTTATTATTAATCCTACACCTCTATTATGAATAAAACATAACATATCTCTTAGAAGGATCCATCGGGGGTTGGCGTGCGGAGCACGCAGGGGTCTCCCCTAGTTTCTTTTAAAATATTTTACTGATTTTAATCAAATGTATACTACATATATAAACAACATGTCTGCAAATATAGTATAAAAAAATGAAATTCTTATACCAGTTTTTAGACCATTTAACGATTAGGCCTATTATAAAATGTTGCGCATAAAGTTTACGCAAAATTAGAGAAAGAGTTAATGCTCTGTCTCCGGTAAAAATATAATTTCTTTTAAATGATTTTAATGTAACGTATACTACATACAAACAACAAGTCTATAAGTATAATATTAAAAAATGAGGTTCCTATAAAAAATGTTCAGATCATTTAACGATTAGTGCTATAAAGAGTTACGCATCAAGTTTATGGTAAATTAGAACGATAATCTTGTTAGATACAATCTTTTGTATCATGCGAACCGTTATTCGGATCTTAAATATAAAAACGTTATAAAATTCAGGACGAAACTCTCTGTAAACTATCAGATTCGCATTAATTCGTATAAAAATTTACTTGATCAATGCACGTTATATCGTAAATATTAATCTGAAAATAGTTCTTCTGTGAACGGTCGTTTCAAAGATCCTTTATTTTTATTCATTCTCGTTAAAATTTTACACAGTCGTCGTATATTGCTATATAAACAACGCATGGAAATTTATAAACTATCGGATAATAGTTATTAACTATTATCTATTCATAATATCTATTCATATTATTCATAATATCTATTCATATTATTAACTATTCATAATAACTAACTCGAGTTATTAACACATAAATATGATTTACGACAACCAACCAAATGAATTTTTTTTCTATTTTCAAACAGTAACTACACATTCAAAAATGATAATGGAAATATGAAATTATAGTTTATTGTTGACAATGTTATTATGAATCCTAATCTATTTTGATATTTAAAACCCGTTTAATGGTTCGTAAAATATAAGTATTCTAATGAAACCTTGTAAACATTTTGAATCAAAACTGCTAGACGAGATCTTTATGTGTTAATAGCTCGAGTATGTATAATCCGATAGTTTTGAAATTTTAATACGTTGTTTATATAGAAATATACAACGATTGTGTACAATTTAAACAAGCTTGAAGTCATTATAAATAATTTTTTTAAACCGTCTACTGAAGAACTATTTTCAGATTAATATTATTATATAACGTGCACTGATCAATTAAATTTGCATAGGAATTAAAAAATCTGATACTCTCTAAGGAATTTCGTCCTGATTTTAAATACGTTTTAATATTTATTTAAGATCCGACAACCCGTTCTTAAGATACAAGCTTTTATCTTACATAGTGTAACGTTTTTTGAGCTTTTCGATTTTTCAAAAACCATCTAATTATTATTATCTAATCGATCAAGTTTATATCATACTAGGGGCTCTGCCCCTGGACGCTTCGCGTCCCAACCCCGCCTCGGCCTTTGATCTTACTTGGCGCTTCGCTTCGCTCGCAGTTGGAAAATTCGCTAAAGAATCTCGTTAATCTTTGGCTCGTTTGTACATAGGTGACCGAGCTTAAAACAGCTTTTTTATTTGGCAGCTGACTCAAACTCATTAAACATTATCTTCATAAGAATTACATGGGAAATTTGAAGAATTGTGTGCCGGAGCTCTTTCTTGGGTGAATAGCGGCTAAATGGATGATTGGATCTTGAATCTGACGGAAAATTTCTTGTTTGAAATCAAATTTTCTACAACTTTTGTACTATTTTAACAATTTTTGCTATCTCAAAAACAAAAGGTGCTTTAAAAATTAAAAATGTTAACTTTTAGCAATTTTTCTGGTAGTTTCTCGTTGAATTACAGGACGTGCCTCATAATTTATGTCAGTGAATCAGTGAACCCGTCTAGCTTTAAAGACGTTTGGCGGAGCCTCCCTTCTCAGATGAATAGTGGCTAAATGGATGATTAGATCTTGAATATGACGGAAAATCTCAATTTTGAAGTGAAATTTTCTACAACTTTTGTATTTAACATTGTTTGTTATCTCTTACCGCTTTCTTACAAAATGCGCTCAAAGTGAAAAAATGAAACAATTGAAAAAATCTAAAAAATCTTTCCCGCCCAAAAGGTGCTTCTAAAATTGAAAAATGTTTAATTCTGGCAATATTCCCGAACGTTTCTCGTCGAGAGCTTTAATTCAAGTATAAGTTTGAGGGGGGTACGATTACGGGAAGTGCCTCATAATTAATGTCAGTGAATCAGTGTTACTGTCTAACTTTATGTAAGTAGATACATTCATCTTATAATATGACGGTATAAAGAACATATTAAAATTCAGAACGATCATAACATTAATAATACTCAATTGTTATTAGCAATAAACAATGTTTTACGGCAAGCAATCAAACCAAAATTTGTTTTATTTTCAAACGGTAACTACAAATCCAAAAATAATGATACATACATGAAATTATGGTATATTGTTGACAATCGCATTGTGAATCCAAACCCGTTTTAATATAAAAATCCGTTAAACTGTTCGTATGATGTAAACATCTGCTGGAACCTTGTACTTTTTTTGAAGCAAATTCGTCATATTATTCGTCTTTTTTTTTTGGGGGGGGGTTTAAAGGCGAAAAACCTGGGTGGTTATCATTGCCTGCATATTATTCGTCGTAAATGGACTGGTTTTTGAGGCGATGTTTAAATTTTCAATCGTGGATATGAACAGATCTTCTTGCTTCCCGTTGCTTAGAAGTACCGTTTTTTCTGTATTTATCACCAGCCGGCTCGGCTACCCTCTCGGTCCAATTCCTATAAAATATTCTCCACTTCTGTGGGCGATTTTGCATAAAGAATGACATCATTAGCAAATCTTATATTAGATATAGTTATTCCTTCATTTCCATTCCAAAATTATGCCAATTTAACTTACTGAAAACTTTTTCTAGTTTTCTAGTATCGCATTAAAAGATCAGGTGAGAGTGCCCTGCCTAACGACTTTCATCACAGGCAAATTTTTTCCTGGCTTCTCCAAGACAACACGAGCCATACTATTGATGTAAGATTGCTATAATACTTGAATCAAACTTTAAAATGGGAAACTTGTGAAATATTTGTGAATGACCATCATTTTCTAATATGGCGCTCAACTTTCAAATTTCTTATGGAACACCCAGTATTTTACAATGAATTTGGATTCTACAAGTTATTTTAAGACTTTTTTGTTCTTAGTGTTAGCGTTTTCATTAGTTCAAAACTTTTCATACAAAAATATCTTCCGCTTAGTTAGGGTGTTTTTAAAATTTGATACCCCTCTAATTTTTGAACGGTTAGACGTATAAAAAAAACACAAAGAAGAAAAAAGTCTTAAATTAACTTGTAGAATCCAAAATCATCATAACATACAGGGCGTGTCATAAGAAATTCGAAATTTTAGCACCGTATTGGAAAATGGCGGCCATTTACAAATATTTTAACTACACATTTTTAATGTCTCAAAAAAACAATTATTTTAGTTACCAAAGTATTTTTTTTACTATTTGTAACGTAATTTTTCGTATGTGGTGAAGTAGAAAATTCAACTACACTGAAATGTTTTCTGTGGTTTTCTGAACAAGAAAATGTATAATAGTTTATACTTTACTCAAATGGATTGGATTCTATAAATATTTAAATGACAATGTACACGAGTAGTAAAAAAGTACCTGCTGGTATAGAAATATCAACTGCCAGATGGAGGGTTAAAATCACTAATATTAAAACTAATGAAAGTGGATCACGAAATGAGAAATATTTACATTTCGTATGTAGGAAGAGGAAACATGTTGTTGGCTTTAGATTCCAGGAAAAACTTCCCGCCTCCCGCTGTCAGGCTTATTCGCCGATTCCAAGTAATATTATTCTAATACGCTTACAAAACAAGTAATCTACACGAATCATTCATCAAGTGAGCAGCCTCACAGTGGTCGAATACAAAGAACAGTGTTGCCAAATCGTGGAAGTGGGTAACGCGACAGCTTAAACTTGAGTATACACGACGTGTATATTGAAACTAGACTGCAGCGAATCTAGCGGCAAGAGTCAGAACTGCACAATGAATATCACAGTATAAAAGACGCCCTCTAAGACGTCCACGTTGCTCGTCTATTTAATTTATTTCGTCCAAATGGAATGGAATAGAAATATTCCGAGGCAATAGGGGGTTAGTTCTTAGTACGTCTAACAGCTAGGATTTCTTTGTGTGATATCAGACCATAATAGTCGGAATTAACATAGGGTGTCATTATCACTGGACGTGGTAATATATGAACGCAAAGTAATACATGGACGTGACAAAGATGGTAGCATATATATATATATATATATATATATATTTAGCTTAGTATATCTACCATGTCCGTTCAGAAGACCGCGTTATCACTTCCCCTCATTGGAGTATATATTGAGTATATATATATGGAGTATATATTGTTTTCATGAAAGCATATAGTACATTATCAATTACACCGTGTATGATCCGCTAATCAGTTATTACGTATCTTTAAAAATACGAGAAAAGTCTAAAGCTCTAATAAAAGCACGTCCTTTCAATTTGCAGCTTTCTCGGATCCCTTGCATATACGTTTGAACTTAAGGCTATTCCCACGTCCATCTTGTATATTCGTTATTTGTAGCGCCTCCACAGGTCACATGGATTGTTGACGGTAAAGTACAGATTCCTCACGCCGGCAATGAACCCCGAGAGGGGAAGTAAGGCCCGGTCCCCACGCTGTGTTTGTTGTGTCCAACGTCACCAGTACAACCTCAATAAAAAAAAATAGACCTCTTTTCTTCACTGTACACCCTAGTTTGTCACTGTAATGTAACGGTAAATAAAAGTGATAAACACATTTTTGTTAGTGAGCAGGACGTGTAAAAATTAGTTGTTTTATTTATAAATATATACAAGTGTCACAAAAAAACCTTATCGTGCTATAATACAGGATCGGATTCTATGCATTATAATAAATTAAAATATTCAGAAACATTTTACGAATTCGGGTGTTTATTTTAGTTTTTTATACTGGAAATATGTGAACTAAGGGTTGACAAATCTTCTGCGCATGTGTTAAAAATTATGAGGAGAATGCGTTCTTGGAATCGACAAATAAAGAGAGCAGGAAGGCAGGAAGTATTTCCTGAGATACCCTTCCCGTTACATCATCCTATTTACTTTTGCCACACAAATTTCGTATGTGTATTAACTGACTTTCACCAACCTGGCGACTAACAATACAATGTTAAAAGAATACAAAACCTAAAACTAACTTTAACCTAACTAAACTTTAAATAATACAGTATGATTAAAACTAGATAGTATTATGGTATCATTGGATCTGCGGAACAGCCAGGATCGCAACAAATCAATGTCAAACAAGCACAAAATGTATTCATTACATGAATTACCTTCCTCCTGACTAAACAAAAGGTCGTACAGAAAATTGTTTTAAATAAAAAAGTAATTCCACTAATTATCAACAACTTTCTCGCAAAAAGTTTTCTTTTTGCCTAAAAATACAAAAATTTCTCGCTTTGAACATTTTTGTTGTCATCACTTTTATTTTATAAAAAACTTAGTAAAATTTTGCATAACAGTTAAACATTTTATAATTTTGTATGAAAAAAAACCTTACTTATTTATAGATATTTGTCATAGTTTTCTCTATCTAAAATGTGAAATACTTTTTTATAAAAAGGTTGTAAGCAAGGACGTAAAGTTATAAGAATGTGAGCGCTGTCTATTTCCTCAGTTAAATGTTATTTATTTGTGGACCTATTTTTTTGTGGAATTGGTTGTACCGCCAAGGCAGGTTTAAGGAGAAGTAGACTGTAGAAGGGATGACTCGCCCATTAGGCCAAGTTCACTCCTAGTTTGCTCGAACTGTAGAATGGCTTCTTTGTATCTTTTCTTCCAAAATCTCGAATTTAATATTGTTGTTATTTACGAGCTGTTCTATTCTGTCGATCTTTTGACCTTGCTCCTCATTAGTCTCCTTGTTCTTAGTTATGTCCTCCTGTAATGATGTTCTTACAAGGTTACATTCCGCTCGGATCTTTATTTGTTCCATCTTTAATCGAAAATCCTCCCTAAAATTTTCTAATTTCTCGTTTTGAGCTTCCAAAAGTTTGTTCTGGAACTCAAAACGCTGGTTGAGTCGTGCTTCTTGTGATTCAAAGCATTTATTTAGCTGACTGAGCTCTTGTTTAATTCCTTGGTTATATTGGTTAAACTCTTGCTTTAGCTCTTGCTTTAGTTGGCTCAAAAATAGAAATAATGATTCATTCATAGCTTGACTCGTCGACTCTTGGTTAACCTCAATAATACTCATGGTTTCAGACTCCTCTTCTATATTGATTGTGGGTTGGTCAGTTTCTTCTGGGAGCCGCGACCCTTCCTGCGAGACGCCCCTCCTGTGTTCTTCATGGTTCGCGATCACGTCTTCGTTACGTTGGGATGAAGTTATATCTGGCAACCCTTCTGACTCAATTGCCTTTTGAGTCTTCGTTATTTGCCTTCTAAGGTTATAATTAAGTTGTCGATCCATTTTCTCTAATTTTCTAAATTATACAATACACAAAATTATCTGAAAACTAATAAATTGTTCACTTAATCTAAGAGAAGTTATTTAAGCTTCCTTGAGATAAGCCAACACGTTGGTCGCCATTTTGAAATATACATTAATTCTTTAATATCAATATTTTATTCAAAATATTAAAATTTATAAACTACACATTATGGTGCTCTTTCATAAAGAATAGTAAAATGTCTTAGTAATAACAATAATAATTGAAAAAAATTATACAGAGAAATAAAGCAGCAATTGATTACAATAATGGAATTATTTATTGATATTCATATAAAATTTTGTATGAATAAACTTTATAAAAAGAAATAAATCCTTTTCTTGATTTATATAAATCTTATTTAATGAAACTATTGATGTAGCAAAGAGATTAAATTGGTACACATAACATATTATAAATCCAAATAATAATTAGGGCTATTTATGGCTCCTTAGAATGTCTTTCATTTAATAAATGTCTATTTCTTCTATTATCAGAACTGTTTGATGTAATTATTAATTATAAAAGAAAAATTGGTACATATTAAACATGATATAAAATGAAATTAATTGTCTGTATGAGTCTCTTTCTCGGGGTTAAGGTAAGAGCGGCTTATCTCAAGGAAGTAGGGATTTCAAGCCTAAAATTAGCATAAAATAAATCAATGAAATAAAAGTTATTGTTTGGTTAATGAGTGAATGATTGGGGAAATAATTCACTCATTGTAACAATCACTTTGGGTACACATTGAAAAGTTTATATTAAAATATTCTGTTACTTTAACAGATAAAATTGATATTCAATAATGTTTGTAATTTTTTTTCTTTTTTTGAATATAAGATCTGCATACTAGGCTATTAGTTATGACAAAGTAATTCAAATCAATTAAATTAGGTCTCACCCAATTGGTTCTGAGGTTATGCCTTTATCTTAGGTTTGATTGAGATGTAATTCATCACTTTATATAAAAATCACTTTCACTTGATTGCTGAAACTTTCTGATATACTTTGGATTGATATCAGTAATACTTTTTTTTTTCTTTTTGGAAAATCTACCTTAAAATTATTAAATACAGAGGCCCATCCATCCAGTCTGGGGTCTTATTCAACAATCCCTATTTTTTTTCTTTGTATTACTGAAGCTATGCAAAGAGATAATATCCTATTTAATCCACTGCTTCTTGTTCTTCTTATATGGGGAGATGAAATGGTATATTATGACCCTATTACACAAAACTAAACTTTTAATAGTTACATTTACTGAATTTACTATTATTAAAATTATTGTTTAAAACATACTATGGGATTTAAATAACTTTTCTTGCATTATTTAATCCTTACAAATTAACATACATAGCATGACTTCTAATATTATTTAAGATTCCAATCATATGTTGGCCTAAGCCAATCAGAATCGTGTTCCAATTTCAATGTCTATTTCTATGGTACTAAAACGTTCTCTTCAGACTTTAATTTTTTTATTTTTATTTTTTAGACTATTTCTGTAATATTTTAATATCTTCGGTCATATTTTAAGTGAGATAAAATGTGTATACATATGTGATCTATCAATAGGCCATATTTATTCCATTCGTACTTGTTTGATATTTTCATAGTTAATGAAATTCTATCGCTGTTTTTTGTTCACGGCCTATAAAAGGTATTGTGACATTCTCGTCTTATTTCGATTGAATTCTATTTATCTGTTGTCTTTGCTTCAGACCTATTTATTGTTATAGATAACTCAGGTTTTTTACGGTTATTTTTAATATGGATGATATTACAACTTATAATTGGTGAATTGTTGGATTTACGTTTTTGTGTAACTGGAAATGGTGAAAATCTTGGCCATTTCATAGTTTAATATACGTTGTAGAAATCTACCGCTAGGTGTAGCGTCAGTGTTTCTTTTGATTTAAATGGAATTCCTAAATTAATTTTATTTTGTACAGATTTATTTCTCAACATCATTTTGAATTGTTATAAGGACATCCTGCATTTAGTGATAACTTGATTGATTATCTGAAACAAAATGAACATGGTTTAATGCATATTTCATCAAAAATAGGTCAGGTGAAAAGTAAAGCAGTTTTAATAGTTAAACTTATTTTCAGTGGTGGATTTGGAAGCAGTGGAAGTACATCAATGTTTGGTGGAAGTAGTGGCTTTGGGTCAGCACCTACTTCAGCTGGTCCATTCCAGACTCCTGGTAAATATATATTTTGTATTGTATTAATAAACTAAAAATATATAAAGATTTTGTTTGATCAAAATGAAACTAATAAGATTCCCTATAAATATGATAAATATTTAAATCTACTTGTCTAGGAATATTATAGCAAATATATTTAGCTTCTTAAGGTCAGGTGAACAATATTCTTATCATTACTGGAAAATAACGTTTATAGCAAATATTTTTAAATATTTTTTTTGTAAATGTGTTATTTATTTATTTTTTTTTTTTAAGCCTACTTTGATGAGTTGCATAGTTTTCAAATAGAAACATATTGTGATTAGTCGGTTATATTTGTTCATAAAAATGGTAAATATGAACGTTTGGTTAAAAATTTAGTAAAATAAGCTTTCTTGGTTAATCTGTTTTCCTGATCATATAAATAATATTTATTAAACTATTTTATTTAAACCATCCAAAAACTTTATATTTTTTCTGTCATAGTTTATTAATAATATGTATTACAGTGAAGAGGCTAATTTATAATATGAATAATAATATACAGACATGAGAAACACATAATTTTTAACGGGTGTTGAAAATAAAATTGGTATAGAAGAAATGTTTCTTATCTTAGATACAAAGTGCATCAATTGATTTTATACATTGAAACTGTTCAATTTAAATTGTTAAACACAAGTTTTAGCAAATTCATCTTCATCCAGTAAAATTTTGTTTAAAGTAGAATGTTTGATTAAATGAGTAAACTTTGTTAAGTTTATAATAGATACATAAGTAAATATTGTCGCATGTCCAGGTACTGGAAGTATATTTGGAGGAGGAAGTACTAGTCCTGGAGGCTCTTTCAGTTCTGGAGGCCAGAGTGTAAGCCAGACAGGGTTTGGGTCACTGCCAGCTTTCCAAAATAAATTAGGTAGCCTATCACTTATCTTTTAGTTATTGATTTTAAATTCATTTTCGTTATTGAGATATAACTTTTTAACTAATTTAATTTTAATAAAGAATCTATTCAATACTTAGGTTTGTATTTATATAATTTGCAGTATCCATCCATGTTTCATTAAATATAATATAATATTCTTATGGATAAATACTGAATTATTTAACTTATTTATTTTGTAACACAAAAATTAAAATTAGAAAGAACCCCAATTCATCAATTAAAATATTACAAACCACGTTATGAAAAGAAAAAAAAACATACACAAGGACAATTGCATATAAAATATTTAAAAATCAAAACATATTTTATATTTGAAATGTCATAAAAAAACGTTATCATCTTCAAACTGCTATATCCATGTATGTACCAGTGATTTTATGTAACAGCTATTTGTTGCAATTTTTATAAAATTATAGAAGCGTCTCCCCCTTTAGAAAACAATTCATCTATGTAGAGTAATCAAATCATTCCTTTCAACTGTATTTTACTGAGAATTTGATCTATTTTTAAATTTATTTATTCATATTTTTTAACTTGTTCTATTTGAGTGACAAATAAAAATATCACCTTAGAAGCTATTTGTATTGTTTAAAATTCTTGAATAGTTATAAATTCAATAGCTCCGAACAAAATTTAAATTATGTAGAAGATAAATAACAAAAATACGTCTCTTTTATGACCAAGCAAGCGATTATTGCATTTCTATATTATACAGTCCAATCAAATTAAGGATTCTTATGGGAAAAAATGGAAACAGCTCTGATTCTAGCTGGAAATGATTTTAACCGGCTCAAGACCGATCCCTCTACAATTCCTACGGTCGATTAGGGGTGAGCGACAATAAGGGTTGAAATAAGGATACAATTTTCGGACAGTTGGCTTTTCCAATTTATTTGTATTTCTTTAGAATTTGTTTAGACTAGGCATACATGTTATGCTATTTACACTGCATGCAATATAATGTTTAACATTATTTGCATTATTGAACACATTTTTGGTATTTGTCTGGGAATTTTAGAATTTAGAATAGACGTACAGTTAAACCCCAATTAATCGAATTCGGGTCAACCGAAACCCGGGTTATCCGAAACGCCTCTGAATAGGGAATCCAAAAATAATAGCCCTATTATATGTACAATATTTAATTTTTGTTTTTTAAATCAAAATTAGGACTTTTTGAATGAAAAAATTTAAGTCTTTTTGACCAAGAAATAAAATGATTTTGAAAAAAATGTATGTCTTTTTAAGATTTTGAGGTTTGTCAAAATATGAAAATATGTTAAATATAAAAGTTTCATATTCTACAGTTTGGCACCAATAAACATTTTTTTGGGGGTTAATTAAAAAAGTTACCCCTTTTCACCCCTACCATTTCAACCCTTTTTGTCGGTCACTCCTAATCGACTGTAGGAATTGTAGAGGGATCAGTTCTGAGCCCGTTAAAATTATTTCTAGCTAGATTCAGAGCTGTTTCCATTTTTTTCTGAAAGCAATCTTACAGAGCTAATTTGATTGGATTAATAGGTGCAAAAAAGTCTGAGCCAGTGATAAATCATCCACTCACAATAGAACGAATAATCAAATATCTGAATTTTTTTCACATCAAATCCAATAATAATAATTGTTAATTGTTTATTTCTAAAAAAAGATCTATACGGGTATTTTTTTTTTAAATGCTTACTTTTTTGGTGACGTATGTTTGCTGTTAGATATTTTCAGATTACTATTGAAATAAACACGCCAATCTAATATTGATAATTCTAAGAGTTTATTTAAAGTTGTAATGTACTATTTGGAGTTATAACTGCCAGATGCCTCTCTAGAGGCAAAACATATGTCAGAAATTATACAATTTAGGAAAACAATATATTTCCCATTTATGAAATTGTGTGAGTGAATAATGATTAATTATAATAATAATTATTATTAATTGTTATTTCATCATTAGTAATGGGTTTAGGCGTAGTTTGAAGGTTTTTAGTTCTGAACTTTTGCTATAAAATACAAGTTCTCTATAAACATTTTTGCTAAGAATTTTGAAATTCTTTGTTTTATACAATTTGTAAAAAAATATATAGCCTACTGTTAATGTACAGTATATACTAAACAATGTCAAACTAAACCAAAGTAAGAAAACAAAAAGCAAAATTATTAGATTTTCTCAAACAGTAATTTCTATCAAGCATGCCAAAAAACAAATTTCTTGTCCCTAAAAGGGTTATTAATCCTACTAGTGCCCTGGTTATAGCTCAAATTGGCAAGCCGGAATTTAGTGTTTTGCAAGCATATTTTAAAAAATTTGCCAAAAATAGTAATTCTATCCCAATCCAAAAGTGTTCTATACCTTTTTTGTAGAGAATGGTTCAAAGAATTCATATATGCAATTAAACAATTTATTGATGTAAAATTGTAAAAGTTATTAGCTCAAGAAACAAAAAATGTTCAGTAACGAAAGGAAAAAGTTCAACTTTAGGCCTACATAACAAGTAGTAAACATTTTTTGTAATTTTTTCGTAAGCGTGAAAAAGTTTAGTAATTTAGTTCTAAATAGAACTGTATAAAAACATTTATCAATTTCAAATTTCTTATTTTGAAAAAACCAGATTTTATGTTCCAAATACACGACTGCTAAAAAAACTAGGCCTAGTTTGAAACGTAATTTACTGATATATGCTTTGCCCAGAAATGAAATATTATTATAACAAAATGTAGAGGATAAATCAAAGAAAAGAACGGTATACTTGTTTTTCCTTAGTTCACAAAAGTGTTTGAGTTATCTTTATTTGAATAACGAAATTACATCCAATGATTATGAAACTTCCCCGGTCGCAGGATGCGTAGTACAAATATCGTGGGAACCCACACGTTAGATGGTCTCACCAGATTGTCCTAATTATGTACTTTTCACTGCTGCCTAGACAAACAAAAAACTGGTTATTTCTAGATTACTTCCCACCGTTAGAAAGATCAAACTATTCTCTACAAAATGGTGAAAATTAATCTGTCAAAACATTGTAGGCGTTATCTTGGTTGACAAATTTGCTGTTTCATTGGTTGAAAACTGTCAATCGCAAGGTTTACAGAAATCATTGTCATAAATTATGTAAAATAGTGACATCTGATTGGTAGGCACTATTAGAAAGATAAAATCTTGACGAATCCAATAGTATGTATATAATCTCGATAGAAATACTTCTGTAGATGGTCTTGGACATGTAAGAAGTGGGAAATAACAGTACAATTGTATGCAAATTCGCGCACGGAAACAGCTGTAACCCGATCTGAATATTTTAAAACGATAATTACTTATGTAAATATACGTTTTATGAAATAGTTTTAAATACAAAAATTAAAATTTAATCGATTTCCTTTCCAATGGTGCCGGTTTTATTACGATTGGATAATTTTAAGTGTATTAAATAACCGAATATGCAAATTTATTCAAATTCTCGCATAGGTTCGAATTGGTTGCATCTTGCCCCTGAGAGAACGTCACTTTGGGCAGTCTGGCATTGTGCGGGTTAATAACTCTGAAAAATCTACTCTTATCACAAACATAGACAATTTAGGAAAACATTTTGTTGAAAAAACTAATGTATTTTCAATAAGAATTGCCTTGTTTCGAAAAGTGGATTCCATGAAGATAGAATTAATTTGATTAAGTTATCCGAGTTCCAGAACTAATTGATTCAGTTCGGTTCAGATTCAGTTAAGGATGAAACTGTGAATTGTGGTCATTGTAATGTAATGACATTATTATTTATAAGTGCTATTCAACATCAATGCAGTACAATGCATCTGAGATCCTCACAGCCGCAAGAATTTATTTTATTCTTTAAAACTATGTTCATAACATTATTCTTTAGGTTTAGTTACAATTTAAAACATGTTATTCAGGTGGGTTTGGTGCTGCTCCTGCTTTTGGCGCAGTTAGTTCACCCGCCTTTGGGAGTGCTCCTACATTTGGCGGTGCTCCTGCTTTTGGGAGTCCGTCTAAAGTTTTTGGATCATCACCCCCTTCAGGTAAGCCTACATATGTATAAACTAACTATCGCTTGTTGTGTGATTAAATCTTATAGACGTTATGATAATAATAGTTGCAGTTATAGTTTAATTATAATTAGTTTACCTCACACATTACTGAAGCTGGCGACATTGTCATTGAAAGCATTTAAAAATACTTATTACTAATAATAGTTTGTGGAAAAAATCTTTTTACTACAGTAGGATCAGCCGTTCTTGGCACTTGAGGTTTACGCACAGGCCTCGCTGTAAGCTTAATGTATTAAAACCTAGTTGGACGCTATCTTCATGTGCAATGCTTATTTTATCACAAAAAGAGAGGAATGTCTAGAGTTTGTTCTCATCCGATTCAGTTTGTAAGATTGGTAATTAATAGGTGCATTTTTAGTGAAAAAGTAATAAATATTTAGGACCAAAGAGATTTTCTGATGTAGCATTTAAAAAAAAAATCAATACTACATTAATAACCACCTTCAGTATTATAATCTGTAGTTTAGCCAAGGGGGTATTATATTACACAGGTAGAATAACTTAGACTGGTTATGCTTAGCGAGCATTTCTAATCTTGACTAATAAAGCACGTCACAATGCAAGCTTAAATCACTAACGTAGGTTGCCAAAATTCTCGTGGCAAATTAAAATGTTTGAAAATGTTAATTGTACAAGTTCTTACTACAGTAAAGTTGTCAAAATGCATGTTTCACAGTAGTTCAGTTTCTATAGTTTACCAATGTTAGCCTAACCCTAAATCTATATCATACTTTTCAAGTTTTTATGAGATACCTATGACTTTAAAATGTTTAAACTTAATTTCAATTTAACAAATCAAAAAAGGCCAAATAAAGTTTGCAAAGTAAAGCCAATATGCTCATGTTTGTATGTACAGTAGAGCGTCGAAAATCCAAACTAATTGGGACCGAGGAGATTCGGATTATCAATTTGTTCGAATTTTTGAAAACAATCAAGAAAATGCCATTTAGGCTAAAATATATGCCCTTTAATCGATTAAAGTGGTTAAACAGTACAAGCAGTAATGTAATTACAATACAGTATGTAAGACTACATAATATTATTATGATTTAGAAGAACCTGCACGTACACAGAAGGGCCAACATGATTACACTTGTAACTCTCAATTACAGTACAGTACATAATTAAAAGTTGACTTTTACATTATAGTTAACACAAACGAAAAATAAAAAAATTTGTATGTACGACACACTGTTATAATGATTACACAAAGAGAAATGAATGAACTTTCTGTATGTTTACTGCTAGCGCTAAAGCAGCTTATTAGCGTGACAGTGAAAATACTGACAGCCAGTCTGTTATGAGGGCGTGTGAGAGCAAGTATTATGAAGTGTTTAAAAAAAGATTATAATGTGAAACTGCGATGAAGTTTTTTGTGAAATTTTTAACGGCGCAATAATTGGAATTTGCGAAAACGAAAATTTTTGCATGGGCTGTCTCAGAACGCGTTCGGATTTTTGACGTTTCAGATTATTGACGTTCGGATTATCGACGCTCTACTGTACTTGTAACTTGATTCCACTTTTCTCCAATCTTAAATAAAACACGAGCCATACTTAAATTTAATACAGTATAACCTAATTAGTTGAAATGGCTTATTTTTAAAGGCCTATATAGTTAAAAGCCTAAATCATTGAAATTTTTGCAGTTTTCTCTAAACTTAAATCAAACAATGTTTTAAACTTATTTGATTTACTTATTTAAAATTACTTAAAAATTGTAATTCAAAT
Source organism: Philaenus spumarius (assembly GCA_018207615.1). Lineage (NCBI taxonomy): Eukaryota > Metazoa > Arthropoda > Insecta > Hemiptera > Aphrophoridae > Philaenus > Philaenus spumarius. The sequence goes on from JAGFPH010000042.1 coordinate 262,341, forward strand.
GTCTTTAGTTGGGATTTCCCTTAAACTTTATAATTATGATATCAATGTAAAAAAAATATAGATAATTTAAAGTAAACTTCTTTAATTCAAAGTTTTTGTATAAACAATAAAAATAAAATCTTGTACATAACCTAGCCGCTATTGTTTGGACACGTGTTCTAATTCCAGTCGTGCTACCACCTTCCAAGAATTCATTATACAGCCTGTCAGTCATTTGTGTTTCGAAAGTGATTGTTTGTGCGAGTGATCAAAATATCTTTGAGTAAACAATGCGTTCAGTACAAGATATTAACATTTTGTGAGAAAGTTGCTGTTATTCGTGAAGTGGACAAGGGACTTCAGAAGAAATGTGCAATTGAAGTATTAGCACCTACCACAGTGTCTACTTTTTTGAAAAATAACTAGAAAATATAAAACAGTGGTTTGAGTGGAAATGGAAAGGACCGTAAAAGAGCCAGAGAACCAGATAACCCTGAAGTGGATGAATGTATGCTAAAGTGGTTTAAGCAAGCTCAGGACAAAATCATTCCATTATCTGGGCCTCTTGTTCGAACAAAGACAAAAGATTTTGCCCAAGGAAATTTGTTTCAACGCAAGTACTGGTAGGAAAGAAACAACATCAGCTTTATGTCTGTGTGCGGTGAAAGTTTGAATGTAAATCAAAAAGCTGCAAATGTTTGAAAAGACCATGTTGAAAAATGATTGAAAAAACCCTGGCAAAAGATATTTTTAACATATACGAAACGGGATTGTTTTTTAAATGTGCTCTGTGGAAAACGTTAACTTTTAACCCTAGGCCTGCCCTGTGTGACATATCCAGTCCATGTAACAGAAATATATAGAAATGCAAGTAAATTCCCATAACGTCTAAAACAAGGAACAATGGTCTAACAACTAAAGAGACGCAGGATTCAGTATCAACATTTAATAAATCATATATACATGTATAAATCAATTTAAGACGCAAAACAATTAAAACTTAATGATTTAAATAAACGTAAAATTAAACAGACTATAATATAAAGAATTGAAAGAGCAGACTTAAATATTAAATAAACAAAAAGAAAAACATTAATGAGTAAAGGTATATAATGTGTTTAAGTATAGAAAAGTTCATCATAAAACAAAAACAGTGGTGCGTATAAAAGGAACAATTTGGAGAGTAATATAAATAGTCACATAACAAACATTCTTAATAATTAAATTTATAAAATTGAAGAAAACCATATTATATAAAAAACCTATAACAAATAAACGTCTATATCAATGCATAGTATAGATCTAAACTAGATCTAATATATAGTGAAACGTTACGTTAATCCTGAAGGCCTTGTACTGCGATCTCAAGAAGACAAGATGGCGTTTAGATAAGTTGAACTTTTGTATAGTGTAAATGTAACGTTTACAAAAATATGGTTTTTTAGTGCAGGAGAGTGATAATTGATATATCAAAGTAAACTTGGAGTGATCTAGTGGTGGTGTACGCTTCGGCGTTAAAATTTGATAAATGATCGTCGAATAAACAAGACTTGTCTATTCTCGAACATGTGACTGGGTTACTAGGCCTACGACATTTCGCAGAACATCATGTGCAACGCAGGTATCCAGTAATATCACAAAAATCCTAGGTATTCATCGAACTGTTTAAACTTTTTCATACATAATTTCACTTTAACTTTAAACTGCGTCTTAGCCTATTTCACATGGTTATGAGTTGTATCTTATGTTAAGTCTTGAAAATTTGTCTTACTTAATTCACATGATAATGATAAATTTGTTTGTATATAATTATTTTCTTAAAATGAGTGAGTAAAAACATAGTTGTTTCGTCACAATGTCTTGGACTTCATTGTTGACCATGACCTCCATCTAGCGTGTACTTTCGCAGTCAAGGATTCACAACCTGAGAAATTAAATTGGTAATAAAGGTTTTACATAAATTATGATATGCACAATTAAAAGTAGAAAAGTAGAAAAGCATAGATATACCTTATATGTGGAATATTGAGTTTTTTAAGAGTTAAAATAAAGGAAGTTTTTGAGGTAAAGTGTTGATTTGTAAGCTAAACAGTGGTTTGAACAGTGAGTATTTTTTGTAGTGGAGGTTGAGTAATGATATAAATATTTTTATAATTGAAGTTGAATAGTGAGAGAGAAGTATTAAACGTAATTAAGAATAATAAAGTGTAGGTGAGTAATAATCCACATTATCGTTTTTTATCAGTTTGAAATTTTTAAAATTTTTATTTCAAATTTTTTGACGACCATTTTTTTTTAACAGTTATAATCACATCTTATTTCATTTTTATAACGCTTCACGTTATACCTGGTTATAGCTCAAAAACTGGCTAGCCGGTTTTTAGTGTTTTGTAAGCATATTTAAAAAAATTCGCCAATCCAAAAGTGTTCTATACCTTTTTTGTAGAGAAAGGTTCAAAGAATTCATATATGCAATTAAACAATTTATTGATTTAAAATTGTAAAAGTTATTATCTCAAGAAACAAAAAATGTTCAGTAACGAAAGGAAAAAGTTCAACTTTAGGCCTACATTCAAAGTAAGTAGTAAACATTTTTTTTAATTTTTTCGTAAGGGTAAAAGAGTTTCGTAATTTAGTTCTAAATAGAACTGTATAAAAACATTTAAAAATTTCTTATTCTGAAAAAAACAGTTTTTATGCTCCAAATACATGACTGCTAACAAAACTAGGCCTAGTTTGAAACGTAATTTACTAATATATGCTTTGCCCAAAAATGAAATATTATTATAACTAAGTGTAGAGCATAAATCAAAGAAAAGAACGGTATACTTGTCTTTCCTTAGTTCACAAAAGTGTTTGAGTTATATTTATTTGAATAACAAATGACATCAATGATTATGAAACTTCCCCGGTCGCAGGAAGGGTCATATGAATTAGGTGGGAACCCACGCGCTAGACGGTCTCACCAGACTGTCCTACTTATGTACTTTCCACTACTGTCTAGACGAACAAAAAACTTGTTATTTCTAGTTTACTTCCCACCGTTAGAAAAATCAAACTATTCTCTACAAAATGGTGAAAAGAAATCTGTCAAAACATATGACAGTGCCTACCCAATATCGGTTGACAAATGGGCTGTTTCATTGGTTGAAAACTGTCCAATCGCAAGGTTTACAGAAATCTTTGTCATAAATCGTGTAAAATAGTGACATCTGATTGGAAGGCACCATTAGAAAGATAAAATCTTGACGAATCCAATGGTAGCTTTATAATCTCGATAGAAATACTTCTGTAGGTGGGCTTGAACGTTGAAGAAGTGGGAAATAACAGTACAATTGTATGCAAATTTGCGCACGGAAGCAGCTGTGATCGGGGATCTGCATATTTTAAAACGATGATTACGTATGTAAATATATGTTTTACCAAAAAGTTTTAAGTACAAAAATTAAAGTTTAATTGATTTCCTTTCCAACGGTGCTGGTTTTATTAACATTAGATGATTTTAAGTGTATTAAATAACCGAATATGCAGATTTATGCAAATTCTCGCATAGGTTCAAAATAGCTGTATCTTGCGCCTGAGAGAACGTTACTTTGGGCAGTCTGCCATGGGGAGGGTTAAAGGAGATCGCTGCAGTGAGAGGAAAAACAGTAAGGAAATACTAACTTTATTTTTCGAGGCCAAAAGATTATAGGCAAATCCTAGATATTTTAAAAACATAAAGTCCAAACTATTCGAGTACAAATCTAATAAAAAAGCTTGGATGACAGCTGTTTAAATATTGGCTGTTAAAACCTTCCAGAACAAAACTTCAATCATTCAGTTTATTGACAATTGTACTGTGCATGATTCTATCCCATTTATGAACAACTTTGAGATTATTCCCCCCCCCCCCCCCACCTTTCTCGAACATGGCTTCAGTTGTATAGCCAATGGATCAGGGCATTATACAAAATTTAAGCACTTTTACTGATGACTTATTATATAATCACTATTGACAGATTGATTGGAAAACAGCAACAAAAGTTCAAAGATCAATCTCCTTCAAGCAGCAAGTATGTGGTCACCATGCATGGTCCCAAATTACTAAAACAACAATAGCAAATTGTTTTAAAAAAGCTGGATTCGTTAAGAAATCTGACCATTATCCAAGTGAACTGTTAGAAGATGTTCCCCCTCGACCTATCGGATGAGAAGAAAATATGCATGTCACCTTTGAGGAGAACGTTAATTTAAATAAAAAAGTAGAAGTATGTGGGGAACTTTCTGATTGAGACACTTTAGCAGAAATGAAATCAAAAAAGTGCTGAATTGTCAGATTTAGAAGATGAGGAAGCTGAAGTTGAAGAATCCTCAATCCCTACAATGCCTGAGGCTCTTCAGCAATTACATGAGTTTCGGAGGTACATTGAAAGACAAAAGAATGTCAGTGAAGCTGTTTTTCGTTCTCTAAACGAACTTGAGGATTTTGCAAACCTTTACCCTATAACGGTCAATGCTAACTTTCTGCAATGCCAAGCCATTTTGGTGTGATTTTTAATCATTTTTTCAAAAATTCTCCAAATATAGTTATTATACCCAAATCCAAAAATAGTTCCATAGTTTGTTTGTAGAAAAATGTTCAAAGAATTGCCATTAATGTTTATCATATATGCCAGTAAAAAAAGTATTGATGTAAAATTTTTAATGTTATTAACTCAAAAAATTTAAAATGTTAAGTAATGGAAACAAAAAGTCCAACTTTAGTAAACAAGTCCTAAAGGAAAAATTGTAAACAATTTTTGTAATTTTTTTCAAAATTTACAAAAGTTTTGTAATTTAGTTCTAAATAGAAGTGTACAAATATATATATCAATTTCAAATTTCGTTTTTTTTAAAACACCAGTTTTATGTTTGATGTTCCTACTACAAGACTGCTAACAGAATTAGGCCTATTTTGAATAGTAATTTAGGAATGTATGCTTTACACATTCAAATTTTTCCATTGGTCCCTTTAGCTTTGAATTATGCAAGTTCTACTGTATATGCCAAATTCAAAGATATGTAATAGAATTTATAGCTTAAAATAGAACCCAAGAAATAGACCAAATCGAACATACCTAACCTACAGCTGCTACAAGTTTAACTGCATAATATAATAACCTATTAATATATTTTTTTTAATATGTGCACTCTTGATTTTTTTAAATACAGTAGAACTTGGATAAATCGAAGCTGAAAGAACCAATGTAAAAATTCAAATTGTCCAAAAATTCGAATTATAAAAGTTAAATTGTTTTTCGATTTTCATGTTCTCAAAATGATTGAAATAAAAACTATGTTGAATATGTTTATTATATAAGGTTTATTTTCACCAATCAAAAGTAAATTATGCTTTTTTTATAATGTACAATTATAATAAAAAATATACTGTATAATATGAATATCTATACACTAAATTAAAGTTTAACAAAGTATTGTGAAATGTCCGATTGCCTTGTAGAATTAATTCTTTTTACATTTGCAAAATTATCAAGTACGTTAAGAGAATGGAAAACAGCTTCAATTACACTGGTTTGTCCTTCAATGTAACGCCGAAATTCACGCAATTCCTGAAGAACCTTAGATGTTGTAAGGATTAGGGAATCTTCAACTTCTTCTAAAATGTCTTTATCAGAAAGTTCTCCACACATTTCTACTTGTTCGTCTAAATTAACGTACTCCTCAAAGGTGACGTGCGTATTTTCTTCCCATCCGTCAGATAGAGGGGGGACATCTTCTAAAAGTTCACTTGGATGCTGATCAGATTTCTTAACGAATCCGGCTTTTTTAAAACAATTTGCTATTGTTGTTTTAGTAACTTGTGACCATGCATTGTGACACATTCTTGCTGCTTGAAGGATATCGATCTTTAAATTTTTGTTTTCCAATGAATCTGTCAAGAGCGTTTGTACAATAAGTCGCCGGTAAAAATGCTTAAAATTTCTTATTGCTTTGATCCATTGGCTGTACAACCGGAGCCATGTTCGGGAGGAGGGGGGGAAATAACCTTAACGTTGTTCATAAGTGGTATAGAGTTATGCGCAGTACAACTCAATTGTCAATAAACAAGATGATTGTTCTGTTTTGTTTACGAAAGGTTTTGTCAAGATTTAAACAGCTCTGCTGTCATCTAAGCTTTTTTATTGGATTTATTTTTGAGTGGTTTAGACTTTATGTTTTTAAAACATCTAGGGTTAGCAGATTTGCCTAGCATAAGTAAAGGAAACTTTTTGGTGCCATCCATATTGGCTCCGACCATAAAGTTAGTCTTTCCTTACTGTTTTTCCCTCCACTGCAGCGATCTCCTTTAAAAGTTAATGTTTTGTCCGGGGTACATTTAAAAAACAAACCCGTTTCATCTCCGTTAAAAATATTTTTTCCAGGGTTTCTTTGATCATTTTTACAACATCGTTTTTCCACACATTTGCAGTGTCTTGATTGACACTAACACTTTCACCGCAAACAGACTTAAAGGTAATGTTGTTTTTTCTTTCCTTAAATCCATCCAACCAACCGGTACTTGCCTTGAAACCACTTTTCTCCAAGTAGCCACGATGGCTGTGGTTGTTAAGGCATCAATGCTTATCAATTGTCATGGCAACCATCAATGGAAAAGTTCCGGGTTCAATTCCCATTGACCCCGAATAATTTTCTAAATGGTTTCTTAACAGACATCGTTGGCTGTGGTTCGGATTCCACGTAAAACTGTAGGTCCCGTCTTCATTAGCCTTAAGTGCAAAACAGCAGGTCGTTAAACCCCAAAAAAAAAACTTCTCCAAACCTAGTTTGAACAAGGGGCCCAGATAATGGAATGTTTTTGTCCCGAGCTTGTTTAACCCTTTGAACCCCAGGTGACGATATATCGCCACCATAGATCGAGCGAGAAACCCCAGGTGACGATATAACGTCACCGTAGGTTTAGTGTTTTTAAGCATGTATAAATAAATATTTCACAACTAGCAGCGATTGTATTATGAAGTATATATTATTTCGATTGAATTATTAACAATTTTAAATATTTTCATGTTTGCTAAACAAATTTTAACAAACTAGAAACGTTGCTTACTCTATGGAGTTGTTTGACAGCACTGTGCACTCTCAGCTGTTTGTCACTGTCAATGCGAATGCAGTAGCTTACTCGTGTTTATTCCTGTGGTGTTAACAAGGTTATCTTTCCTCGTGTTTATTTTATTGTGAGTTTTGGTTTTAGTGTGTGAAAAAGATTTAGAACTGCTTGCATTAGGTATAAGGACCATGTTATACGAACGCTGATAGTGCCAAGTTGGTGTAAAACATTTTGTCATTTTGAAGTACCGTACACAATAATCACTTTGAAATAAACAATAACCACTATAACCAGGACAAATTAAATATTCCTGACCTCTATGGTCGCTGCACTGCTAGTATTGATAGCGCTCAGTATAACCGGGTTCAGCGTTGATAGAGCCGCGCGCCGCATCGTTAACACGTCAGACCACGGTGCTGGCGGCGCTCGGTTAACGCGGATTCGCTCGTATAACATGGCCCACGGTATTTCCATTTACCCAATAAAGCGATATTGAAAATGTTGCGCTATCAGCACTCGTATAACATGTATCTAATTATCTAAGGAAAGATGTCACCCAGAATACTTATTGAAAAATGTCTGTAATAAGGCCTAGGCCTAGTCTTTTTAAAAAGTAAAGTTTTTCTATAAATATAAGTGAAAATATTTCTGTGTTGTTATCAAAAGACAAATTTATGTAAGTGAATACCACAATATAAAATTGGTGAGTACTTAATTTTTCCTTTTAGTTATTTATATGATAAGCTATATTTCATTTTTCATGTTTTTTACATGTAGCATACAATTATAAAAAAGGTTATTAAAAGTTTGATATTTGATTTTGAAAGACAATTTTTTTTTATATACAGAAAAATATATTTGGAATGAAATGATATAGCTTCCCACAGGTAAATTTGTCTTCCTTTTTTTTTGTAAAATCTCCCAAAAAACATTTTTATTTTATTTATTTATTATTATTATTATTACTTAGGAAGTGTGGGTTATTTTTTTTTTTTTATAATTACAAAAGCTTTTTTATTGTGTAATACATTTTATTCCTAACATATTAAGACCTCACTCATAAAAATATCACACATATTATTAACAAAGTTATGAATTTTTTACCAAAACTCTGTAAAAAGCCTCTTAAGGCTCTGGTATTTTTCAACATTTTTGTGGTAGTGATGTGTTTGTTCACATTGTGGAATTCCAATTTTTTGGTCCGGGGTTAAAAGGGTTAAACCATTTTAGCATACATTCATCCACTTCAGAGTTATCTGGTTCTGTGGCTCTTTTGCGATCCTTTCCGTTTCCACTCAAAGCACTGCGTAATATTTTTCCTTATTTAAAAATAGTAGATACTGTGGTGGGTGCTATCCCGTACTCCTTAGCAATGTCACATTTTTCTTGAGACTCTTCTACACTTCACGAATAACAGTAACTTTTTCACAAAATATTAATGTCTTGTACTGAACGCGTGGTTTACTCAAAGACATTTTGATCACTCGCACAAACAATCTCTTTCAAAACACAAATGACTGACAAGCACACTACTGTAACAATAGACAGAGACTGGGTAGAGCATCAATCGACAAACTACAGTACCGAGTAACTAGAGAATTCTCAGAATGCAAAATTCTTGGAATGCGGTAGCGCACCTAGAATTACAATACATGTACAAAAACGTATGTCCTGCCCCCTTTCTACCAGACAGTGATCTATTTATCCAGCAATCCCTTTCTCAGCACAAGATTTTATTTTTAGTGCTGAAAAAAAAAACTTTGAATTAAAGAAGTTGACTTCGAATTATCCATAATTTTTTTTACATTGATATCATATAAAGTTCAAATGACCGAACCGAAACTTCGAATTAATGGGAATTTCAAATTAAAGCTGTTCGAATTATCTAAGTTCTACTGCATATACAGTAAGAGCTCTATAATCCAGCACGCTCAGGGATCCGGCCGGATTATCGAATATGCCGGATTATCGAGGTCTTCCTTTAAAATGGTTTAGACAGGGAATAAACTATAAATAAACGCACATGTACTTTATATGAACACGTAAATTACACTTTGAAACTACGTAACATTAACTGCATAGAGAGATTGCCGCTAACTAATAAATTTTAAAGCCTAAAACAAAATCATTTTGTACATAAAATATTTATAATATAAGCTCTCTGAGTGCTGGATTGTAACAAATGTAAAAAAAAAGGGTTACATATACTATCGTGCGAGTGACACACTGATGTTATAATTGTGATCATAGCCCCAGGCTTCAAGATGATGAAATATTTTTCTTATAATATCCTGATTAATTTTTTATAAGACATATCTAGCCTTTAAAATAATTTTGAGCACATATGAAGCGGAGTAATTATGTGTTTTATGTCGTTACAATGTCTTTTTTGCCGAAACATTAATATAAACAGGAACAGCGTTCGGTAAGGGGGAGTATGGGCGTAGTAGGGAACAGGGGAGCAGACAAGTTGCGGTGTAGTGATGCGCGATTGTTTGATGCTCGAGATGTTTGAACAATCGAGACAATCGACTAAAACATTACGCATTTCTTGTATCACTAGTTGGGTGTATTACTAAGAGAAGGAGACATAAGTCATAAGTGATTTTAAGTTTTACAGAATAAAGACTTTGTATATAGAAACTCGATTTTTTTAATTTTTACCCCAAAAGTCACTGAAAAGTCACTGATTTTTATTTCTGGGAACTATTAGAAATCCTGAAAGCGGTTTTAAATCAAACAACTATTTACAAGAAATTCAATGTATCTTTTTCCAAAGACTTTAATTGGTTCAAATAATCTTCATTAAGTGGAATACGTTTAACAAAATACTGTCAACAACGAAAGTGTTAAACGGTCCCTTTAACGTTTTTAAAGGGCGACGAGAGCACATTGTTTTGAATCGGTTTGATTTTTAAGAGAAATTTTGATTGAAATGTTTGTTTTGGACAAGTTTATTGAGCAGTAGATTTTTACACGCTTTTTTAACGGATGCGGAGCCAACAGACAGTGTAGACCGGGCTTAAATCATTCAATAATTAGAAACACTGCTATTTTTAATGAGTGCAAATTTTCAAGATGATTGATGCCGAACTATCGAGTCTGCCGGATTATCGAGGTCTTACTGTATATTCAATCCGGGCCCACTTAACATTTCAAATTAAGTATTTTGTTTATATTGCCCAAGAGTGGCACACGTCTTTTAGTAAATTGTATGATTCTATTGTAAACATAAAAGTCTATATTAGGTAATAAAATATTATACAGCCAAGGATGAGAAATTGTAAGCAAGCTACGGTAAATTTACATGTACTTAAGAAAAACAAAACCAAGGAAGTAAAATTTTTAATAGATGTGAAGAAAGTTCAAGAGCGAACAATATAAGCAACTGGGGTTTAAAAACAACCTATTATTACAATATAAAGAATTTAGTTTTAACCTCAGAACCTGAAGGCATTGAAAGTATTTAAATAATAGCTTATTGCGTTGTCTTTCCTTTAGTTCGAAATTAATAGCTAAAATCACCAAACTTTCCCCTTTTAGTTTTGCATAAAGTGTAATCAAAAATTGTTTAGTTTGAAAAAATTTTACTCGGAAACTATAAGAGGGACACATTGAAACTGTAATTGACAATTTAGAATATGAACGAACCACCAACATTACTTAATTCCGGGACTGTACCAAGTGCTGCGTTAGGGAGGAACTGAAACATGTAATTTACTAGGTTTTCACGAAGTATCCTAAGTGCCAAGAACTAGTGATCCTTTTTGTCTAAGAAAATAACTACTAATACTGTTATATATAAAATGCTGCACAATCAAAATGTGATGTATAAAATTTAATGCTTACACATTTAATGGGAGGTGCCCAACACATAATAATATTTCTATAACTGACGGTCAAAACAAAGACTTGTTCATTAAATTTTTGTACATTTTCAGTTGGCTTTGGATCTTCCACTCAACAGCCTACAGCTTTTGAATCTTTAGCAAATCAAAATACAATGAGTTTTGGTAACCTTGCTCAAAACCAACCTGGAGGTTTTGGTTCCGGTTCAGTGTTTGGTGGAGCCACTCAGCCTCCTCCTCAACAACAGCAACAGCAGCAGCCTGGTTTCTCAAGCCCTGGGTCTAGCTTCAGGTACACTTTTAATTTAATATTATAATAGGGAGATAGTTCCACTGCACTCGGTTTCCCTTGTACTCTGTTAACTAAAAATGCCAAATATTCAAGTCGTACTTCAAAGTAATTATAAATTACAACTAAGCCTTGTCTTAAACAATATTATGTATTACTTTAGTCTTTAACTTTTCTTTTTGATTTATGTCTCAATACCCGGTTGTTACATACAGTTTATTACAGAAAAGTATATTTTTTATCCACTATTAACGAGGTTCGAATGAGACTGAATTTGAACGTATAAAAAGAGATGAATCAAGTTTCCTCAAAAATTTTGAGGAAGACGCTAGCACTAAAGATTTTTAAAGCTAAAAAGTGGCAAGAGTTTTTGAGATTAATATTTAACTTAAAAATTTGTAGTGTTGACAAACCTCCTTATTCCTTGATTTATCAGGCTCTAATATGACAATTTGGTTACCTGCAATAATAGTCTTACTTTATGAGTCTTGATAAAATAATCAACAAACAATGTGCTTTTTATGAATCAATTTTGAAACTGTCTACCAAAACATTAATTAATTAATTGTATATATACTATAGAAAGGAGGGGTGCAAGTGATCTGATATGATCTGTATAGTTCAATTTATAACTACTAAAATAATAGTATTCAGTAATGAAAAATAAATGTGAAATTGTTTTGATAATACAGCTTGTGACACCCTTCCTCAACCACCTCCTCTCCGCACCTTCTCACTCTCACTTTACTGACTTTAATTTAGCCCCAGGCTAGCTCAAACCTGGAGAAAGAAGCAAGCGTTCACAATTAATATTATCGTATCAAACCTGGGCAAGCTTTTTACAATAATAATCCTTACTGTTTTTTAAGAAAGGAATTTTATTTACTTGTTCCTACTCTTAGCCTTAACCCTTTTCGAGAGTCGTGCCTTGCAAAGAACAGTTTACCTTCCTTGTACCAAGCTGATACTTACATTAACACCAACAAGCATCATAGATATCAATTGTTCGCTAGTTCGGGAATTATTTTTGACGTTGTTGAATACAACACTGTCCTAAAGTGTCAAATTAATTAAACTTACACAACGTTTTTAATGACTTTACTAAAATGAACCATTGTGAGAGATGGATATTTGATTACTTTACTGAAATTTAATTTCCCCATAATATTAATTAAAAAACTCTACTATGTAAATGCTGCAATATATATATATATATATATTTAAAAAAGGTGAGGGTAACAATACCTTGGACGAGTTACAAGAGCGCGTTCGTATTTGGGGTTCTTGAAGGCTTGGAAGACTCCCTGAATCCTGGAGTTGTATTGTTACCGGCGCAAGAATATGAATGATCCTTCTGATGGTACATCTGGATTTCTCCCGGGTATTCAGTATATAACCCTTTCGTCAACACTTGTCACTCATATTCCTGAAAACCTCAGTTGATTTTAAGACATTAAGATTTTTATAGGATTATTAAATTTAACTTTCTACAACTTATAACATGTAATTCCAATGCTTATTAACAAGAGACGAGGTAACATTCTCCGATTCGCTTATGATAGATATAATCCGAACAGCGACAATTTGACTTCTCCATTCTTGGAGTAAAAAATTTCTCGGGAGTAGAAATTCAGATCATTTTATTCCCTGACTTTCCTTTTCGTTTTTTGCAAATAACTTGGGTTCTAATCAGCGAAGAATTTGTAAAATTATTTTTTCTTTGCTTAAGATAACTTTCTTTGTCATTTTAAAATTTAATTTTGTATTATTGACAACTTTTTAATTAATTATATTTTCTATTAAGCCAGTTTCTTTTGTTCGGTTTTTGTAGGTGTTCACAAACTCTTCTTTTTGCGGACCGCAAGTTTCCCGATATTCAGGTTTTTCCGCACTTTTTTTCTTATTATGTGTAGTATTAGGTCATGAACCGTACTGACCCCTTTTTCGTTTATTATTTTTTTTAACGTTAATTTTACTAACCATCTATCTCTTTTTAGTTCTTATATATTATAGCTTGATTTTCCTTCATTTGCATATTAACTAATTTCTTCTTTAACCCTTTTTGTATCTCAAACTTGAATTTAAACTTTTTATTTAAAAAAACGTTAGTAATTAGTACCCCTTAATTTTATTGAACTGACCTTTTGTCAGGATATTCATTATTTTCCTGTGCATCTATAATATTAACAATTATTATTATGTTAGTGTTTATTTTAAGCTTGAATTTTAAGTAAAAAAACGTTACAAGAACGACTCTTCAAAGTACCTTTTTCCTTTCAATATTAATTTTTCCAAAATTATTTTTATGTTAATTTCCCGTTGCCTTATGGGTCTTTTCATTACCTTAATCAGATTTTTGAAAATGCTTAACCCTTCCAATGCCAACGTCCTGTTTATTTCCAAACATGTGAGAAGTACCAACGTCCCGCTTGGACAGTTCGTTTGAAAATGTGCGAGAAATTACAACGTCCTATTGTGCCGGACTTTTGGAAAAAATCATCAAAAATGATTATTTTTGTTAATATTTATATCAATCTGCTAAGAAAGAATAGTTCTTTCCGTTTCACATATGATGTAGTATACAAAATTGATGTTGAATGCATGAAAGTAGTGTCCTCTGCAGTGTACTATATTAGTCCCCCATATGTCGTCGGTTGGTTTAAAAAAATAAAATATAATGTACAGAAATACTATAGTAAAATTATGTAAAAAATCCCAAGTCTTTAAACCAGGTAACTTGTCATATCCCATCAGCTTGGAAGTGAGCGAACCATTTGCTTTACTTCCGCTATCCTACCCTCAAACCACAGATATGAAAACCTGGTCTTGCGAGATTAGAACCTGGGATCTTCTGCCTAAAAACTACATCTAACCAGATCCATGCCATTAGAGATTTTCAAAATGCCTACAATTAATTATTCATACATGGCAGGAAGCAGACATGACAGAACAAATAAGATTTATCACTGTGCATTATTATTCCTATAATAATAACACACAAAACTTAACCTAAAATTTGTGCACATAACAAATGGTTTATATAGTTGTTGAAATATTACAGATGATGGATGAAATCTGCTGTTAAGTTAACAAATAAATTAAACAATATAACTATGCACTAAACTATTTTGTTACATTTGTACAAATACTCGCTTTTATGGGACTTGAAATGCTTGATTTTCAGGCAAGTAAGGGAATTTTAACACAATAAAAATGAATCACACCTAGTTGTCTCCGTTACGCTTTAATTTAAGATTTCAAAAATTAAATTTTATATTTGTGTAATCACATACCTTAGTCGGACTCTAGCTTTAAACTTCTTATATTTTGTTATTCAAAGAACTAACTCGCAAAAATTTCGAGTTGTCATTTAACCTGAGGAATAAAACTTAAAAAAGATATATATTTTGACTTACTGTCTACAATATTCAATTTGCTGTCGTATTATACAACAGCCGTTTCAGCTATTCAGCCATTATCAAGTATTAATTACCTTGAGCAATTCGAGATATACAAGAATCATAAAATCGACAATAACATTTTATTAAATGAAAAACTAAACTTCAATTCCAACGCATTGTTCGATACGTTGTTGGAGATAAGCAACCCCCTCCATCGATTATTGTGACTGACCATCTTCCTCAGTACTTATCAGAATGTTGGGTCCAACCAGTCGAAGTTTTTTGAATTGACTCTGTTTTAACTTTTTAAATAATGTATCGTGTTATTTATTATTGTGTTGTGTTAGTGTACTGTAATGAGTTTTTTGTGTTAAGTGACAAAGGATATCCTGCTATAAAAAAACAAAATACTTGATAATGGCTGAATAGCTGAAACGGCCGTTGTATAATACGACAGCAAATTGAATATTGTAGATTGTAAGTCAAAATATAAATATTTATTATATCAATATTCAGAATGGCGACAAACAAATGTATTGATAAAAAAATATTATGGAAAACAATAAACATTATTAAAGTTAATAATCATAGAGTAGGAGCAAAAATGAAACAAGGACTGGGTTGGGTATTTTTGGACTTTGCTTAACCCTCATCACCCCTTCAATATGTTATGCTCAGCCTTACATAGCAAATCCTTTATTAGATAAACATTTTACAGTTACAGAATTGAAACAAGTACTTGAAAAACCAAAAATAACAAAGGGCATATATATAACAAAATATATTGCCTTTGCCAAAGAAAAGTGATAATTTAAATGCTGTAAAGAACTATCGGGGAATATCATTTACATATACGCTATGCAAAACTTTTTGAAAGTGTGGTATAAGAGGCTTACAAATTGGGAATTGAACCCGGTATACTGAATGAATGTTTCAGTATTCTGTGATGGGTATATTCACTTTATGACTAAATAAAAGAAGGTGTAAATTTTACTGTTTATTTTCTGCTAGTATTGACACTATAGATGGACGAGAATTATTTTATAAATTAACATGTCATTGTTTAGGATTAATAACAATACATACATTAATACAAAATGTTTATAAGAACATTGCAGCCGGAGTATGGTACAGAAATGAGGTATCAAAAAGTCTGTTGCAGGTCTCCCTTTTTTAACAACTCTTTACACGACGCTCTTGTTGGGGGCTTTTAACTTTGATGGGTTTTGAGTCCGTGTTATACTATTGCATGCTGACAATGTGGTAATAATGGCATCCACGCTTGAGGGTTTACAGGCTGTGTAATAGTATAGGACATATAATTTAACAAAATCAAAAATAATATTTTTAGAAAAGGTGGTAAGTTGGTAACAAAAGAAAATTTGGTAACGTTTTTTAACAAACATATTGAAATTGTAAATACTTATAGATACTTAGGGATACATGACCACAAATTTGAAAACCACCTCAAGGTCAAGCTGTCTTCGGCAAAAGCTAATATAAACAGTAATTTGTCTACATTTATTCCATTCTATAATGTTAGTAGTGTTAGGGGTAGAAATATAACTTCAACTGCCCAGGGTTCAAAATTACGGATCACTAAGGTTCAGAGATTATAATAATAGAAATCAACCAATTCATATACTGTACCTGGCAATTCTTATATTTTATAATTGAGTGGTTCAGTGGTAGATTGACACTATTTTGACAATTAACAAACAACTACAATACCTAACTGACTTTACATTAAATAACAACATCTACTGATTCTATAATTACTATTAATTATATCCCAAGACGAAACACTCACAATAGCTATGTCACGTAATGCTAATAGGCTTCTATTTTGACAATGACCAAAACACAGTTCTTTAAATATGAATATTAGACAGTCTGTTTGTCTACCTTCTCTACCAGTACTCCCCAAGTATGTCTTAGCTGGATCCGCCGAACACTAGAGGCTTCGGCCTACACCATATATCTCTTCCAGAACACTGCCCTGTTCAATCAACAGGGCTCCCGGCCGTCTTCCAAAACTCTCTGGCCCCGTATCTAGGTCAGTAGGACCCTTTTATAGTGTACTGAGTTGACATAACTAGGTCTCTAAAGTATGCCTAGCTTCTGTCAGCACTTACACAATATTTGACAGTCTTACCCAACCATGTTCTATATTCTGTGTTCTCGCCTTGGGACTTATAATTCTTAAACTACTCTTTATTACATGTGATTATTAAATAATTCCTAATCCTACACTATTAATCCTAACAACACACCCTCCGGAAAATTGTCGTCCCCGACATTTGCTGAAGCTGGGGAAAGTTCCTGGGAGGTGCCCTCATCCATACTACCCTATTCTTAATTAATTAATAATCAACAACAATAATTCGATCCTAATATTCCCTAATATTAACAATAATAATACATCAATTTAATCCTAATATTCAAAGTTCAATGTTAAATAAATGTTGATAAAATTCCACTGTAGAACTTGGGTCGCCCTCTGCACATCTCCGACGGCCGCTACAGCCTTGTCTGCCGCTTTCACCGTCGTGCCGATAACGCTCCCCTGGCTGGTGATCACTGTTGTCGCCAGTAGGACGTATTGTATTATAGTTGTCCATCCTAGAACATACTTGATTTCCATTATCATCTGAAAACATAATTATTCGCCTCGTTGCTGTCTTCTAACTATTGCTGGCTAGAACTAAGCAAACGTCATGTTTTAATATTCATAATGCAAAATTCGGGGAAAAGCTATATTATACTGTACCCGTGAAACCGCACTGCTATTGTGGTTGTTTTGCCTTAAAATATATATTTTTTTTTAAAACAAACGTCCATGCGAAATCTATAAAGATCTGTAGGTAATAAGATAAAAAAATCAAAGGGGTCTCTTATAACTATAATTATTGCTATACTACTCTTAACTCATTGTTTGTTCACCGGAACGCTATACTTTTTCATTTGCGCTACATGTGCCACCTCTGGCTTCAACTGCCCATAGTTATGTATCTTCAACTCATAATTTATTCACGTCCTCACATATTCAATAACGTCCGCTGTTATTGTTTGCCAGTTGTACTTTTCTTAAATTTTGAGAGCATCGCCGCCATTCCCGCATGTCCCCCAGCTGTGAATCATGATAGGCCTTTAATACACACGTTTTCATTGACCTTGGTACTGCCACCAAATGCTGAGTCCGTCTATCCGCGAACTGTTTGCAGTATAGTACGTTTTCATTGATAGTATATAACCTTGAGGAAGGCAGTTGTGCTTCGTCAGCATTTATTGGGTCTAATATCGCCTGTCTAACCGAAACAAGTATTCGTCCTGTAATTGTAAAGTCTCTATGTCTACTATCTCAATATTATCTATTTGACACTCCGCCCTAATGTCCAGGATATCTATAAACTCAGATTAAACTCGACCATGTTGTGCCTATCTGACTCTTAAAATTTAATCGTTTTCTTGTTTTCTCCCACGTGTTGCTCTACCAACCAATTATCGTATCCCTGGTTAACGTCACCAAAACTCATACCTCATACCCGTACCCAAATTAATTCTAACCAATCGCAAATTCGATCTCGAATATTCAAGATCCGGAAAGCGCAAGCCTATTCCTTTAAAAACCTTAATCGCTTCCTCCTTCCTTAAAGATTTTATTCCAGAAAAATTCATCTACAAATTGGTTAAAAAGCTTTCCCATCAAACTCAATGGAATCGCTGACTACGGATATTATATTCAAGTTCAAATTAAGCACATATTAAATGCATAACATAGATAGCGTACAAACTGGAAACTAATCTGTGCCAAATCCAACTACTTAGTTCTTCAAATTTAAAATACAGATATCTTGTTACCAAAAGTGTAGGCTGTACCCGTGAAAATCATAAAGTACGAGGAAAGAAAGATGCAACAATTTTAAATAATAAGAAAAACAACAATGCGACCTTTGTGATACCGTTTTACTTCAGTAAAAACACCATCGCTAGTAATAATCCAACCACTCTAAATACAGTAAGACGTCGATAATCCGGCACGCTCGGGGATCCGGTGATGCAGGATTATCGAATATGCCGGATTATCGAGGTATTACTTTAAAATGGTTTAGACAGGGAATAAACTATAAATAAACGCACATGTACTGTATATGAACACGTAAATTACATGTTGAAAATACGTAACATTAACTGCGTAGAGAGATTGCCGCTTACTAATAAATTTTAAAAGCCTAAAACAAAATCATTTTGTTCATAAAATACTTATAATATAAGCTCTCTGAGCGCCGGATTGTAACAAATATAAAAAAAAAGGTTCCGTATACTATCGTGCGACATATCGTGCTGATGTTATAATTGCGATCATATGGCTTCAAGATGGTGAAATATTTTTCCTATAATAACCTGATTAGTTTTTTACAAGACATATCTAGCCTTTAAAATAATTTTGAGCATATATGAAGCGGAGTAATTATGTGTTTTATGTTGTTTCAATGTCTTTTTTGCCGAAACATGAATATAAACAGGAACAGCGTTCGATAAGCGGGGAGTATGGGCGTAGTAGGGAACAGCGGAGCAGACAAGTTGCGGCGTAGTGATGTGCGATTGTTTGATGCTCGAGATGTTTGAACAATCGAGACAATCGACTAAAACATCACGCATTTCGTTTATCACTAGTTAGATATACATCTAACTAAGATATACTACTAAGAGAAGTAGACATAAGTCATAAGTGATTTTAAGTTTTACAGAATAAAGGCTTTGTATATAGAAACTCGATTTTTTAAATTTTTACCCTAAAAATCACTGAAAAGTCACAGATTTTTATTTCTGGGAACTAGTAGGTACCCTGAAAGCAGTTTTAAATGGAACAACTATTTACAAGAAATTCAATGTATCTTTTTCCAAAGACTTCAATTTGTTCAAATAATCTTCATTAAGTGGAATACGTTCAACGAAATACTGTCAGCAACGAAAGTGTTAAACGGTCCCTTTAACGTTTTTAAAGGACGACGAGAGCACATTGTTTTGAATCGGTTCGATTTTTAGGAGAAATTTTGATTGAAATGTTTGTTTTGCAGGGTGTCTAGCAGTCGGGAAAATCGGGAATTAACATAGAAATGAAAAACAGTCGGGAAAAGTCGGGAATTAACATATAATTTTTTTTTAAAGTCGGGAAAATGCATAAAATTGTTTAAAACAATTTTTAGGTACATTTAAATATTCTCAACACAACCGAAACTAATAGCAATCCAATTTGGCGTATGAAAATGAAGCTAAACAGAGCAGGTATATGGGCTATTGTACATTATTCTTGGAAGTCGAGACGGCCGTTACCATGCCAACGGGTTGGTGGTTGGGGGAGCATGCGCAATGATTAAATAATTCAAAGTAGTTAAATTACTATATTTTTAGGTATGGCATTACAGTGAATTTGTTCATACGTTCACACACAAACGCTTCGAACAGTTCACATTTTTTTATGGAAAAAGTCGGGAATTTTATATGGGAAATTTGCTAGACACCCTGGTTTTGGACAAGTTGATTGAGCAGTAGATTTTTACACACTGTTTTTAACGGATGCGGAGCCAACAGAAATTGCAGACCTTGCTTAAATCACTCAATAATTAAAAAAAAATGCTATTTTTAACGAGTGCAAATTTTCAAGATGATTGATGCCGAACTATCGAGTCTGCCGGATTATCGAGGTCTTACTGTAGATATATTCCCACACTTTATTTCCTTCACTGTAATATTCTACACTTGTATATTATCACTTAACATAACACAGCTTTCACATTAGCCTAAAATAACACAAAATGTATACTCTTTTCTACAAAATAACAAAATACATTAACATAACTTTCACCAACATATAATATCTTGTAATATTTTAAAGCAACTGAGAGGGTTAGAATAAATTTAAAATATAAAATCAAGGGTAAAGAAGTCTGACTGGAAAATTAAAAGAACTATGGATAGTAAGTTTCACATATTAACCTCAAAATTTTGTTTTTATACCAGATAACCTAAATAAATAAATTCAAACAACTTCGGGAGTTCGGCCTATTAAATAATTAAAATAAACACTAAAATTCATAAACAATAACATCTAAGTTAAAAGTAAACTTACCTTTTTCCAAAATAATTAACAAACTGAGTAAAATTTATCATAGCCTATGTTGACAAGTAAGAACATTTTCACAGTTCTTAACGATGTAAATTCATTCATGTTTTAGCATGTGAACAAGACAGGTTAGCAATGCTAACAGGTTAATATTTCTTTTCGGTAATCGCAGCTGGCAGCCAAGCAGTGGAACAGCTGTGTGGAAATTATCAAGTGTGAGAATACAAGTGTATGTTTATATAAAATAAATGAATTGGATATTTTAAGTGAATAAAACAATATTAACATTTAAAAAGGTGGATATATACAATTAATTATGTAACACTAACAGCCATGTAACAGAGAAACTACACGATAAAAAATAAATCAGCAGTTTCCCATAGTGTCTAAAAGCACAGAGGTTTGGTCTAAATAAATAAAATGACGCAATACATCTATAATAATAATCATTTATAATTTTAATATATATATAAATTCCTTTATGACGCAAAATAATTACAGTAGAATCATTTTTAATAAATAAAAAATAAAAAAGCAGACTAAAAGTAGGTAAAATGAAAGCAGACTTAAAAAATATATTAATGTATAAACGTATGTAACGTGTGAAAACTGTATAAGAGATTTTTCTTCAACGAGTAAACGGTGTAAAGAAACAGTTTATAAAGACAAACAATGGTTAAATTATAAACAGTTTAACAGTATAAAAACAATTAAAAAACAATAACAAAGTATGACACAACATCAGTGTATACATCGAGATACGGAAGGCCTAGCACCAATGGTCTACGTGACAGATTGCACGAAACGGAGCAAGGAACAACGTGGAAAAACGTTGTGGAACGTGAGAGAACTAGCAAGATGGCGTAACAGTCAATGTATATTGCAAAAGGCCGGTGACGAAAAATTCGTTCAAAATGTAGTTTCTTCATTGAGATGGGGACGAATGTTATTGTGAAGTGAAGAAAAGATACTTTGGAGTTGGTGTAAGCTTGAAAATGAAAATCGATGGTGTGAATTAAGTAATATTTGGATTTATAAGTTGACCATGTGCTTTGACAAAGAACGCGCGATATGCTTCGAGATACTTTGTGTAAATTGTGTTAACAACGAAAAATCCTAGGTAGAAAACAGTGCAACGAGTAACGCAGTAAGTAATAATGGCCATAGGACATATTTTTTAGTCTGCAGATATGAAAATTTTAATTATTCTAAAAAAGTAACTTCTTTTGATTTCTATTGCGTCATATCTTGAGAGCTAGGGCTGACAAAACTTTGTGTAATTGTAAGTAGTTAATTTCTTTGTTTGTATAATTGCTTTATGACGTTGATATTTTTTGTTGTTGTAAATATTCATTTTTAATTATGTTTGAGTAAACAATAGTTGTCTTGCTACAATGTCTTGAATTTCTTTATTCAGCCACGAACATCCAACTAGCTTGTACTTTAACAGCCAGGTTTCCACCCCTGAGGAAATTAAATTAATTAATAAATATTTTTACAGTAATTGACAATTATGAATAGATATATGCTAATAGAGCATAAATGAGGTTATATGTGGATTATTACAAATACTATGACTATTTATTTTATTATTATTATTATGGGAGTTAAGTGAAGGTGATTGTAAGGTTTTGAAAGTAAGGTGAATTAAAGTAAGGTGGAGCATAAGGTATAATTCTACGTTGAAGTTAGGTGAGATATGATATGGAGAGTTTAGGTAAATGGTGATTTTTATTATGGAAGTAAGGCAATAGGCCTAAGAGGTGTTTTAATGATTTAAGATATTTTATGAGCGACGACTTCTGGTGTTAAGGTGAATAAATGAAAGAGGTGAAGGAGAGATATTAATGATTGTTGAATAATCCACATATAGCACTTTATTTTGATTTGAACATTTTTTTTATTTTTGAAATTTTTAACGAACCTCATTTTTTTTTTTTTTTACACATTATACTTAGATATGTTTTTATTTCTTGTAACCTTAAGTTACAATTAGGAAAGTGAAAATAAACAATTGCATTAAAATAAATACGACCAAGTGTGTTTTAAAAAAAACTATTACAACCACGACATGCCATGTTCGGCTAAATAGTGCAAACGAAAATCGAAGGCGGTTTTCAATTGTTAAGGAGGGAGTTACAAAATTTATTCGGCGAAGTAAGCACTCTGATTTTAGTCTTGATCCAATGCAGACGTATTTTAAAAAAATTTATATTCCCAAGAGTAGTAAAGTACAAGAAAGTAAATAGTACAAGTAACTTGGAGGAAGAAACTAATTATAAGTCCCAGGGAAGTGGGAACTTTAAACAATACCGGTAGTAAATTTCAAGGAAAACAGTTTGTAAGCAAGAGGCCATATTGAAGGTAATACCTGAACAAAAATATATCCATTTTCAAAAACACTGCATCCAAATTAAAACTGCAAAATCAATATAAACTTTTTAAATCTAGATCAAACTTTTCACACACTTTGGACTTTTAATATTTTAGTTTTAGGAATTTTATAAATTAGTTTAGAATTTCATGTATGTTAGTCTGTTGTAAGTGGTAAATTTGAGATTGCTTATTTAACAGCCAGGGATTCTTTAACCCGAAATAGAGAGTCTTATTTGAAAAAAAAAAGAAATATAAAATATTTTCATTGTGCTCCGAAGCAAATAAAAATTGTAAAAAAGAATATAAAAGTAAAGAAATTGTAAAATAAAAACCATAAAGGAGTTAGTGTTAGTACTTATTTCTTCAGCTAAGTAGTAGTAGTTTTAAAATTAACAGTAACTTTTATCATAAATTGAACATAAAAGAAGTTTTACTAATATTATAATTTGATGCCCAAAAAGTGAGTCATTTTGAAAAGAGAATAATTTAAATTATAATCTCTACAGTCATCAAATTAAGAAATCAGCAATTAATCAAACTTCTCATGTCAAAATACACTGCACACACATTAATAACAATCAATCATCTAATTCAAAAGTAAACAAAAATAAATCTCCAAAGCCATAAAATTATAATAAAATAAAATTAAAATAAATCAAAAATTTAAAAATAAACAAATACGTAATTAAATTAATGCTGTTTCTGAGCCTACAAAAATCATTCAAAAATAAAAATTTTGAAATTCATAACAAGATTATCTCTACCTATCTAAAAAAATGATCAAAAGTAAATGTTTTTTTTTTAAACTCAATATTATAAAATTAAATTTAATCCTTAAGAAACCAGATCACATCAAAAACGAATAATACCGGTATATAATTAATAATTATGAAACAGTAACTAAAATAACAATTGAAATATTTTAAACTCGGTAAATCAAAATCTATTATAATTAATTAATTAACCCTGACACAAAAGGCACAGTAAAAAAAAATTACTTATAAAATGAAAAGTTTACTACTCAGTTCATATAAACTATCGAAATAATAGTTTTTTTAAATAAATATTCTTAAACAACAACAACAAAAACACTTTCTTTACAAATAAATAAATGAAAATTAAATCAAAAATATTTATATTCAAATTACTGTAAATAATATGTTTAATTTAATCAAAGCTTTAATTTGAACTCTCTAGCTTCATATTCCGGTAAACTACTTTGTTACGACTTCTGTCGCTACTTGCTACTACGCAATAATAATCACGCAAATTCCTAAATTTAATAAAAATAAATAAAAAAATCTAACAGTAACGTTCAAAATAAAATCCTAACAACTACAATACCGTAACTTAACCATATAAATAATTTTACCAAAAATTTACCCATGAACCTCAATGAACTGCTACTCGAACCTTTAATCTTTCTCCGTAGCAAAACAAAACTGAAAAATACGGCCGATCCGTCAATCAAAATTTAATTTAATTCTATTGTTTCAATAAAAACTGAACACCGGCCGATGCCTATTTGTTAGGGGTAGAAATATATAACTTCAACTGCCCATAGTTCAAAATTACGGATCACTAAGGTTCAGGGATTATAATAATAGAAATCAACCAATTCATATACTGTACCTGGCAATTCTTATATTTTATAATTGAGTGGTTCAATGGTAGAATGACACTATTTTTGACAATTAACAAACAACTACAATACCTAACTGACTTTACATTAAATAACAACATCTACTGATTCTATAATTACTATTAATTATATCCCAAGACGAAACACTCACAATAGCTATGCTACGTAATGCTAATAGGCTTCTATTTTGACAACGACCAAAACACAGTTCTTTAAATATGAATATTAGACAGTCTGTTTGCCTACCTTCTCTACCAGTATTCCCCAAGTATTTCTTAGCTGGATCCGCCGAACACTAGAGGCTTCGGCCTACACCATATATCTCTTCCAGAAAGTGTTCAGGGCAGTGGCCCTGTTCAATCAACAGGGCTCCCGGCCGTCTTCCAAAACTCTCTGGCCCCGTATCTAGGTCAGTAGGACCCTTTTATAGTGTACTGAGTTGACATAACTAGGTCTCTAAAGTATGCCTAGCTTCTGTCGTCAGCACTTACACAATATTTGACAGTCTTACCCAACCATGTTCTATATTCTGTGTTCTCGCCTTGGGACTTATAATTCTTAAACTACTCTTTATTACATGTGATTATTAAATAATTCCTAATCCTACACTATTAATCCTAACAGTAGCCTTACTAGATAGTTAATGACAATATTTCTAATTACCTTATGGTGAATTCCGTCAACTATCCATAAGGAATTCACCATAAGGTAATTAGAAGTATCTACATCTATTTGTTGTAAGCATGTTTCTTTATCCACAAAGCTAATGTGTTTTTAAAACAGTTGAACGGGCATCAGTCTGCTAAGCAGCTCAAATTTGGGGATACTGTGATTATAATACAGTTCAAAAACTATTGGGTTTCTTTAGCCAAAATGTGTTGATTCTGGCGTTAAACCATCCAAATTATACAGTTTAGATGGAGACAGAACTAGATAACTTGTATCTATTGACATTGAAACTCCATATTAAATGTTTTTAAAAGTACGGTATTTGTAATGCCCATGAATGGCTATGTAAAATTCTACCTTAACAAATTGCCAAAGCTGATAATGTAAACAATTAGGACAAAAATACGGAGTAAGTTAAGAGGCGGCAGGACTTGATATGAAAACTGCCTTTTAGTTTCCAAAGTAAGCACCAGAGTCGCTCTCTACAAGTTTGTCCGTATCACTGCTTGGAGCGCTGCCTGCACAAAGTGAGGTAGCACAACCCTCGACTGCCTGGCCTTCAGCCGTAATAGGATAGGAAATGATAGGAGGGGGAGAATGCTTACAAAATTTAGGTTCGTCAATAAGAATCGCGTTGACATTATTATACCGGTACTCTGCATACAGTAAGTTGGCAGTCGGGCCAGCCAGCTACCTAAAAATTCAAATATACAGTTCAGTTCTATGATTTTTTGTTCTCTACAATTTGATATAAATTAATTCGATTTTAATAAACTATATATTCGTAATTCCATTTTCAAAAAAAAACCTGTTTTAGTAGCGTTTCTTGTCGCAGGAACATAAAAACATGTGTTTTCTGATTTTTTATTTAAATTGATATTTATTTTTATGCACTTCTATTTAGACATAAATTACAAAACTTTTTTCTATCTTGAAAGAAATTATAAACCATATTTTACAGTGTTATATAACTTTATTTACATTATTTTTGGTGAAATATGTCACACGTTTAGACAATTTGTTTCATTCTAGAATATCTGAGACCAATATAAATGGTTACATCAAATTTTCAAGTATACATTTCAATTTTATGTTTTGTATATTTTTTAAAGAATTACAAAAAATGTTTACTTCTTTTTATGTAGGCCTAAAGTTGAAATTTTTCCTCCGTTACTGAACATGTTTTACTTCCTGAGCTAATAACTTTAATAATTTTATATCAATAAATTTTTTACTGGCATTTCGATTCTTTTAGACCTTTTCCTATAAAAGAGCCACGGAACACTTTTGGATTAGAGTTAATTTACTATTTTTTAAGAATTTATGAAAATATGCTTGAAAGTGGCAAAAACTCAAAACTATTTTACATTGCCGCTTGGAGGGTTAAACGCCTACTAAAAAAAACTAAACGTTTTGTATTTTCTTATTTTTTCTATCTTATTTTTATTTGCTTTTTATTATATTATCGCAAACCGGTTTGGGGCCTGCGCCCGGTTTGACTTATGGCCTTGGGTGACTTATAATAACTTTTAGTTATTATTTTTTTTAGATTACTGTATAGACTAGAGCAAACTTGATGTCGACTTACGGGCAATATGAATATGCGCCAGTAGGTCATATTGTCTTTAGATATACAGTATTACATAATAACTACTTTTTTTTTAATTGTGTGACATATAAAGAATATTATTTAATGGTGCCAATCGAGCTCCATAACAACAGCACTTATACTCCAACCAAACAAAAATACTATTTGTAATGAATCAACTGTAGCCTATGTATTCAGTTCAAAGTACAATCGACATTGAATCAGAATGAAAGGGAGCCAGGTTGTCGCCATCGATGTATAAACTCACTGGATCGCTGGCTGCGTGTATTGAATACGGTCCGGCAGGCCTAGCCGCTTCCCCCACCACTGGTGGGACAGCAACAACACGTGAAGCATTCAAAGCTAATGCAACGCCCACAAATGTTTTAATTTATTTTGCTCAGCTTCAACAACGGCACCAAACATTATTTGTAAAATAATAATTTTAATTTCTAAACAATATTTAATTGTTATACAGTATGTAACACTTATTTTTATAGTAAACTTAGTGGACCCAGCAATGCTTTGCTATTGCTTGATTTAATTTAAAGGGTAGTAAAGTTATACCATTGCATTACATTGCTTTTGAAAAAATAAACTGATTACAAATTTGATAGTAAAGTTGCTATGGTAATGAATGTAAACAAACATGTGTTACTAAGTATTTTATACGAACAACTGATTTTGTGTCCATACAAAAGAGGCTGTTTAGTTTTTCCCAAATTTGAAACTTTTTCGGGAAACTTTTCAAATTTTTCTTTATATAAAAACCTAGTTTGGACTATTATGAACATTTTAAAACAAAACATAACCAAATTGGTCCAGCCGTTCTCAAGTGATGCGCTTACAAAGGAACAGCAATTCATTTTTATTATATAGATTAACAGTTTGTGTTTAAACTATTATTATTGTTGTTGGATAAGGGTAAGGAAAAGTTTAGGGAAAAATAAACTGAACCAAAACCATAATGAAAAACATGATCTGCATTAGCATTTTAAACCGCATTTTATTTACATAAAAGTATACCTATACATTACACTTTAAACATTGTTAAATAAAACAACTTTAGTAAGTTTTTGACGCACTCCAAAGCTTTGTAAATGTAGCTCGCGATGTTTTGAAATGTTACAAAATTCCGTTAAAATGTATAATAATTTTATTCACTACTAGGGACTCGGCCCCTGATCGCTTCGCTCGCCAAACCCTGCA
Organism: Philaenus spumarius; assembly: GCA_018207615.1. Classification (NCBI taxonomy): domain Eukaryota; kingdom Metazoa; phylum Arthropoda; class Insecta; order Hemiptera; family Aphrophoridae; genus Philaenus; species Philaenus spumarius. The sequence continues at coordinate 290,556 of JAGFPH010000042.1, forward strand.
GTGACATATGGTGATGCCAATGCAAACTACAAAATCTCTAATTATGTTCATAATTTTAACATGTTTTTCCATTTTTCATTTTTAACCCCTCAAATAAAATAAAAATGGCGGCCGGACCAATTCTCTCAGTGTAAGCTTTTTTCCAAAGCCAGTTTGTGGCTTAACTGTAAGTCGAATTTAAAAACTAATATTTTGCGGGTAGCAATTTAGATTTTCAACAAAATTGTATTCTTGATTTTTTTCCTGTATCTCAAACGGTAAGCTCACAAAATGACCGTAAACTTCAAATTTGTAAAAAAATAGTCCAAGTTTTTGTATTTCAACCATTTATTCAACACGTTTATTCTAAACCAATTCAAAAGTGTTCCATAGCTTTTTTGTAGATAAAGGTTCAAAGAATTCATATATGCCAGTTTTGCCAGTAAGAAAATGATTGAAGTAAAATTAACAAAGTGATTAGCTCAAAAAAACAAACATATTTAGTAACGAAAGGAAAATGTTCAACATAAAAAGTAGTAAAAAGTTTTTGTAATTTTTTTCATAAATGTAAAAAAGTTTCGTAATTTAGTTCTAAAATAGAACTGTATAAAAATATTGATCAATTTCAAATTTCTTATTTTTAAAACACTAGTTTTTATGTTCTTCCTACAAGACTGCTAACAAAACTAGGCCTGTTTTGAATAGTAATTTAGGAATACTATATCCTCTGCCCAAAAATGACATATTATTATAAAAAAGTGTAGATGATAAATCAAAGAATTGAACTGTATACAACAACAACAACGTGTATCACTGTCCATCTATCACGCTGCCCACCGCGGGTCTAGCCCACCTGTGGAGGGGGTAGCTCCACGCCGGCCGGCTCGTTTCTCGAACCTTTCAGACTACTCAGCGCGCAATCCAGTGTGTTTATACATCGATGGTTGTCGCTTGTTCCACGAAATTTAGGCCAACGACCTTCTGTGAATCGAGTGAGGGGTAGTCAAAATAATGACGCGACAGCTTGTATGATGCCAAGGTCACTTTCTACCCTGCTCCGTACCGCTCGCCTTTTTTTGCCACACCAATAAGTCATGTTTACTTCAGTAAAAAATATTTTACAAATATAAATGCAAATATTGTAATTGTAATAGCAATGTTTTAGCAATATTTCTTCAATACCTACAGCTTTCTAAGTTTGTGTATACCAAAGTCATATTATTTGTCATTTTTCTGGTTGACTATAATTCCAAAAACCCTTAGGATATTACAGACCCAAGTAAATATCTATTGCATTTATTTTGTTTCCTTATCATGTTTCATATTATTACATTTAAGATGTATTTTATTTTTGTCGTGTTTCTTTAAAATTGTCAGGCGAACAATGAAACGCACGTCAATTTCATCCATTACTGTCAAAGGTTCCAAACAAACGGGATAAGTAAAAGTGGTAGGGTTTTGGATAAAGCTATGTCACACAAAACCACTTGATTTGCCACGCCTACTTGACACAAAAACTACACTGTGCAAACTATGATAACTTGGTCCCGCAATCAAAAAATATATCATTTGTATGGAAGGAAAAAACGAATTCAAAAGTTGTTCTTTTTCATAAAATATTGGGTGTTTAATAACTTTCACGCAAAACCATGTAAGTTATGGTATACACATATTTAAAAACATAATTTTTTATTTTATTAAATTTTAAAACATTTCCAAAATAATATTATTCAAATTCAGTGGAGTGCTATTGAATTGCATATACATAATAATAAGACTACAATAATCTTAACGATTCATTTACATTAATTAATCTTTTTGTGTGAAATAATTATGTTTTATTGAACACATCAAAGTAGAGTTCTTCTATTATTTAAAAAATCAAAAAGCAAATAGGCACTCTTTATGGTTACATGATGCTTATTGCCAACATGAATAGTTTTTCCAAGCAATTGATTTGAATAAAATTATATTTGTTTTATTTGCAGCTTTATTCTTTGCAAAATACAATTCTTGTACAACTTTTCTAGTTTCAAAAACGTGCCACGAGGCTGGCAAAAGAGTGCCAAGCCCTTGTTGTCCTATTTTGATATCGAGCTGAGGGACAATGTGGGAGACTTTATTGTAGTTTGCTCGCATCAGTGGCGTAAATAGGATTTGAATTTGGGGGGTGATGATTCGGAAAGGAGACATCACCGGGTGGTCTGGGTAGAAAAACGGGGGGGGGGGGCTTTATTGCCTTGGTTTTTTGTTGAACGTTATAATAATTGTGAACAATAGAACTGATATGAACACAGATTATGTTGGATTTATAAATAAATTCTGAACCGAGTGTTGAATGAGTTTGATTGAGGGAGTGTATTATTGAAACAAAACGTAAAATAAAACAATAATAAAAAGCAGTATCGGAATGGCGTTGCGGCACCAGTATATTCTTGTATACAGGTTATGTTTAATTTATTACTATATTATTAATAATGAATTACATTTAATTTCTGTCATATAACACAATCTTGTTATCACATATAATTTATTGTGTTATTCTTTCCATATTTAATTAGATAAATTAAACTGAATATAATAAACTGTCGAAATATTTTGAAGAAAAAAATATATATAGGCTTATATAAGCTTCTTATGTGTTTGACAAAAAGTGTTACTTCTTCAGTAGTCAAATATATTTCCTTGCCTCAGACGGATGTGACTTTTCCGGTAACCATTATTCTCAGAATCCGACTATTTGCACTGTATTACTAAAACAAGCGTTTACTTTTGGTTACTGTAATGTATATTCATTTCAATTTACCTTCAATTTCATTTTTGCAGAATTAAAACAAATATTATTTTATTTTCACGGTATATGCAAGACATTGACTGAGGGCCCCAAAATTAAAAACATAAAACAATCACAGCTCAACTAAGAAATATATTTCATTATGCAACGAGGCTATTAACAATAACATTATAAAAATACTCGCTGTGATGGTTAAACAGAAAACAGATACATACAGATTTTAGATTTTGTTAAATTATGTAAAAATAAAAAACTATTTGCAAATGTTTAATCCTTATCTAATACCGTAATATCATGAGATAAAAAGGTTTAGAATATAAAATATAAAAATGTAGCCTACATCCCAAAAATAGAAAATATTACAATATATACTATACCGTATGCATTTCAGTTGTTAAAATCCAAGTAATACAATTTTGTCTAACTCTAGTTAATAAAGAACACAGTAGAAATCAAAATAAAGAGAACTAATAATTTACAAAAACAAATTTGCAAATGTGTAGTTTGTTTATCATTAATTTATTCCAAAAGTTACTAGGCCTATATACGATCAGAGAGGGGGAGGGAGACCGAGAGACAGACCGGCCAATAAAGTGAAGAACACTGTTATTTGTTTATACGCGTTCACAAGCTAGACTGCCTGGCCTTTACCCGTAATAGAAAATGATGAGATGGCGATAATGCTTACAAAATGTATGTCCGCCCGTATGTATAAGAATCGTGTTGACATTATTAGTAGCCTACCTCTCATAGGTAAATATTGAAATCTTGAGTTCTCTAATTGAACATCAGTTGTAAATATTATATTTAAACAGAAATTCAATATTTATTTCAATTCATTACTGATGATTTTAAAAAGTTGTCCAGCTTGGTTTTTTATATTGCAACAAGGTTTGCTTGTGACTTATAAGATTATAATATTTACTGTCACATATTGTTTGAAACTGTAAAAATTTAAAATAGGTTATTTTTACCGGTGTTGCCTGTTTCAAGCACGCATAGTAAGGATAACAAACATGTAGCCATGCCAATAAGTTTTGTTTACTTCAGTAAAAAATATTGTACAAATATAAATGCAAATATTGTAGTAGCATAAAATCACTGGAATACAAGAACAACCGAAATCTTCAAGTTGACGGACCGAGCATTGGTTGTACTGTACTACTGGAGGGCGGGAAAAGGTATAGAAGATGGCGAGCGACGCCAACCCTATCTGCAGGGTTACAGCCGAACTGCTGCGGCCTGTATTTTTCATTGCAAATGCTAACATATTTTAAAATGCCTAGTATAAATAGTAAACACGGTTAAAATTACTAAAGTAAATGATAGAGACAATTGCAATAGTATGAGTGTACTTTTTATAGAATAATTATTTATATTTAGCTTGTACATCAATTTTAAAACGTCGACAAAGTCACCCTAAATGTACGTGTTTCTTATGGGAAAATAACAATTTGTTTTCACTGTTTTTCGAGTCGGTACAAAGTAAATACAACATTTTTCTACATTAACGTGTTGGTAAATACTTTTTATTTGGTTGTACCATTTTATTTTAATTTACAATCTTCACGCATAGCCAATATTACATAATTTAAGAGTTCGTCCCATGTTAAAAAGACGGAAGGGCAGGCGGACCGCGCGGCCGACTCCGACCGCCTCTTAAGTAAAAGTTTACAATCTTGGAATTAGCTTGAATTAAATTGTTTGTTAAACAAAATTAAAACTGACCAAACAAAAACTCTCTTATTATCAGCAAGAGCGGGAAAGTATCACAGTATTTATGCAATTTTAAATTTAATGGTCGAGATTTTTAAATTCATGTTAAAAAAGCATGGCAATTAGAAGAGTTTAATTTTACTTCATGTATATTTTTATATTATATAATTGTGTGAATGAGTATAAGTAAGTAATGTATTAGTGGGTGTGTATGCTAAATGGTTGTATATTTGTTATGAATGCCAACCTAGCAGATGGCCATAAAATCATGTTAAAATATGTTATATTTGTGTACTGAAGTAATGTAGTTTTTTTAAATAAAGTATAAGTTCCATTCTACAGCAAACATGGTGATTTGTAAATATATTTTATACAGTAATATGATAACAACAATCAACAATGGATCTTATTTTTTTCAGCGGAACTTCTTTTAGTAGTTGGAGGTGAAGGAATAAATCAGTTTAACAGAGGAAACGAAGTATAAACGAATTTGAAGAGGAGGTGTAAAGGGCAAACTTATACTTTGAAGACTATAGCATGTCACTAAAGGAAATATGTGCATACTAAATGGATTGAATGTAGCTATGACAATTGGTAAAAAATCTTCCACATACTATGGAGTTTCAAAATGAAAATGTGTAGTAAGAACTAAGATAAATAGCCAGCACAATCTACAATTTATTTAATTTTTTTTACATTTATGTAAGATGATACAAAAATCTAATAAACGGTATTATATTTTTATTTTGACTATATTTTTTCTTTGCCATTTCCAGTTAGAAATGTTTTTTTCCTAAAGCTGTGTCGAAACTGTTCCTTTAACTTAAGAACATGTTCTAAAACAGCTGATAACTACACAGCATACAAAATCATTCACTGAAAATAAATTAACTTTGGATAAATTTTAATATGATTCTTTATCACTGGCTGAATAAACCTGCTGATTCCAGTTTAGAGACAGCCTCAGCTAACCTCAAATGTATTTATAGGTTCAATACAATTGATTGCAACATATAGATCGACACATGAGCGGATACAGGATTTCATTTTGCGAGGGGTCATAAGAAGTCGAAAACAAATTACCAAGAATTTAACAACAACGGGTTTGGGGAATTAAATAATATGTATAAACTCTATGGAATAGTTTTTTAGTGCTTTTCTAGGCCATAAATATTTTCTTGAAAGAACAAGAGTTTCTTGCAGATTAAAGAAGAAAATAAACCATAATTATTGAAGAGTTAACAGGAACGGTACTAAAATCTAACTCCACAACACGATCATTTAATCCACTTTGTTTCACTAAATTTAAAACAACGTAACACAAACTCTCGCTTATTTAAGTCATACAACTCCTTACAGCGGCAGGCTCCGTAAAACAATTTTAGCCCAACAAGAACAAATAGAGATTTTTTATTGTTATTGAATTTCAACAAGCGACATCTATACAGTGGCTTTAAGGGAAGCACATAGATAACAACAAAAATTATCAGGCAAGGAAATTTTTGTGCATTTTTTTATAAACAAAAATAACAATAAATTTGGACTTTTGGGTTGTTTGTTGATATTATACAAATTTTTGCAAGGATCACGATACTTCCAACGAAACATTTGTAAAGAATTAGCCTAAAAAACCTACAAAATGGTTTTAGAAAACCTCGAACGGACCATTTCTCACCGAGAAAAGTCGGTAAACGCTTAAAAATTACTATTTTTCAAAAGTTCATATCTTCGTTAATTTATAATATTTAGGGCAGATCTTTTGGAAAATTATTGTTTAGTATGTGTACTTCAGACAGGCGTAATTTGACGCATTAATAATTTTTGCACAATTTCAGTATACAAAATGTATTCCATTATCTTGCATAATGCTGAGAAGAGAACTGCAGGCTAAGCGCAACAGGCTGCTGTTTCCGTCACTACTGCCTTCTGGCAAATTTACCATCGGCATCGGCTGCAAATTTACGCGTTTCGCGCTATGTTCTGAAGCATTTTTATTATACTTTATCAACCTTATTAAAAAATCGCAGATATGCAAATTGTAGATTTTAAGGTCTACTTTCAAAAACTGGCCACTCAGGTTAATTGGGCTATTTATGTAAGATAATGGCCTACATCAGTGGTTGGATCTACCATTTGGGCTAACGGGCTTAACCCCCCCCCCCTTGGGCCCCTAAACTTACACTAGATAAAACAGACTCACGGCAAAAATAAATAAATAATAATATATATAAAACAATTTTAGGAAAACTGAAAATTAATTATTTTTTGTTCGGTACTTTAAATGGACTGGTTTTGGTACTTTTCATTTTACCGTATAATTTAAACAGTAAAACTAGTGAAAAGATGGAACACTTTTTCGAGACTTCAGCTCGTCCGGACAGAACACACGAATTGAAACTACGACTTTTTAACTCTCAAACTCAGTTTTCCCTACCGAAAAACATATAAAACGGTACCCCACACTGTGTTTTATTAATTTTGACCTAATAATTTCAAAATGTTTACCCAAAAAACGCGACTCCTATGCGCTACGACTCACGCTAGAAAAAGCTCAAAAGCTTTTCTACTCTCCGCAGTAAAATTAGGAAGATTTTGGTACCATCAGAAGTTTTCTACGACGTCTGTGAGGGCTTATATCGTGTATACAGGAAAACAGACACACACAAAATTACCGCATGATTTTAATACTTCGGCATTCTAATGCTAACCGAAGTAATTAATAATTGTTATGTACCGGTATTATAAAACTAAGTTTTACAGGGTGTCTACCATCCGGGGAAGCCGGGAAATAGCCGGGAATATTAATTGACCTTAAAAATTCCGGGAGAAAGCCGTGATTTTGATGTGTAACCAGGAATTTTATTCCTTCACTTGTGTTATTTTCGTTTTGTAAACGCGATCGCAGGAGTTCGGCATGAGCAAGCTCCGATTCCCTAAAATCGATTCCATTGATTCTTAGTACGGTAATCGAGAATCGATTGTAAAAGTAGATTCCAATTACAATACCTCGATTCCAAATACAAACAAAACGTTCAATGTGAACTGAATTATTAAACCACATAAATTTACGTGCATAATCTATTTTAAACATTATAAAATTTAAATTAGGGATGAGCCGATTTACGATACCACCGATACTTTGTTTTTGATATCGGTAACAAGAATCTATAGCCGAAACTTGATACTGATTTCGAGAGATATTCAGTTCAGTTCATATCATTGTCAAACTAGCCAGTTCTCCGTATTTTGAATGTAATCTCCAGTATTTGCAATCACATTCTCTGTATTTAAACTTAACCCCAATTAATCATTTAACAATAAAATATCAGTAGGAAAAAATGTAAAACTCTCTTACTTTGATGTACGTAGATATTTTCCCTAGTAAAATGTTTAGGCAATTGTTTCCTTTGTAAACGCTTCTTGTTTTTTTGTATTCATGTGTATGCTTGGTTTTTTGTACACAAAAAGGTAAAGTAGGCTCAAGGTCAACCCCTTATGGATTCTTTTCTTATCGTGTCTATTTATAGAATTAGGGTGAATACTGTAAAGAAAAGTTACAAATTTTATAGATCTGTAACAAAAGTATAATAAATCTATTTGTTTTTAGTTCGGGTAAAACAATTTGGACAGTTTCGGGATTTACGTAACCTGGTATTTATGTTTTTTTGTAGGAATCCCGACGAAGTGCCTTTGTTTTACTTTTATTCATTCCCGAAAATAGTGATATTATTTAATTCCACCTTTTCCGAATTTTACAAGTGTCATGTAAATAACCTTTTTCGCGGACCTTAGCCGTTGTAATTTAAAGTAAGTCTTAATGCCGGTATTTTATAGAAACAAGAACATAATATATTGTTCTCGGAAGTAGGGGTTTTCGCGAATGTATGCTGTTGTGTATTGCGTTTTATAAAATTAGCGCTAATAATATTCGGACGTCGTATTCTTTTGCGGAGATTTGCCATTGTATTTTAAATAATATTTCAACAATAGTAGTTCATACAATTTTCACAAATTGTATTCGGGCATGGATTTTTCGCGGACATACGCTGTTGTGTTGTGTATTAAATTGCGTTTTATAAAATTAGCGCTAATAATATTCGGACGTCGTATTCTTTTGCGGACATTTTGTCGTTGTGTTTTAAATAATATTTCAATAATGGTAGTTCATACAATTTTAACAAAT
>JAGFPH010000042.1:299237-310670 GCA_018207615.1 Philaenus spumarius
AATATTTCAACAATGGTAGTTCACACAATTTTCACAAATTGTATTCGGGCATTAATTTTTCGTGGACTTACGCTGTTGTATATTAAATTGTGTTTTAATGCTGACGTTTTAAAAAATGAGTACTAATAATATTCGGAAGTCGTATTCTTTCGCGGATATTTTGTCATTGTATTTTAAATAATATTTCAACAATGGTAGTTCATACAATTTGCATAAATTGTATTCGATCATCGATTTTTCATGGACATACGCTGTTGTATAAAAATTGTGTTTTAATGCCGATGTTTTATAAAATTAGCACTAATAATATTCGGACATCGTATTCTTTTGCGGACATTTTGTCAATATATTTTAAATAATATTTCAACAATGGTAGTTCATACAATTTTCACAAATAGTATTCGGGCATTGATTTTTCTCGGACATACACTGTTCGATATTAAATTGTGTTTTAATGCCGACATTTTATAAAATTAGCGCTAATAATATTCGGGCGTCGTATTCTTTTGCGGACATTTTGTCATTATATTTTAAATAATATTTCAACAAATGGTAGGTCATACAATTAACACAAGTTGTATTCGGGCATTGATTTTTCGATCCTTTGTGTCTAATTCTGAATGCTATCTAACTTTTAAGGTTTATTTATTTATTGACAGACATTGCCACTTTAGAAATTACCATGTCATTGGTCCAGCTGCATGTCGAAATGATTCAATATTCATAGACATAGACTAAACAGCTTTCTTTTTATCCATTTATAAAAATAATCTTATGCAGCCTAGATATTTTTGGCTTACACAAATAGTGTTTAGCAAACAAATTTTATATTTTTATTAAATATGTGTTAAGGTTGGTGAATTACTCTTTATTTGTGTTATTTTATTATATTTGATGCTTTTATTTTGATTTTTACAATGGCTTGGTAATTTAGTAAAATATTTTATTACAAGTTGTGTTTTCATATTTACTCCACAATTCCCATACTTGATTAAAATGTTGTTGCTTGTTTTTAGAAATTTTATATTTTTTATCACAAGTGCATTGGTGATTTAATTTTAACAGTTATATGAATTAGGAGGCAATCACCATTTTGGTGATGGGTTAAAAGATGTTTGATAAATTTCAGTTCTCTAATAGTAAACCCTAATCTATTTAACAATCCTCAAGTAATGAAGGTCAGTACAAACTTGTTTAAAAAAACAAAAAAAGTTAGAATTATCAGTCTGAAATAAAATTCACAGTGCAAGACTCCAAGAAGTATACCTAGGTATGTCTTATAAAATTGTTCACTTATCTTAAAAATAATATATTTTAATAGTAACATGTGAATCCAAACCTTATGATCTTTATCTTTTTTAACTTACATGAAACAAGTTTTGGTTGAGGAATTTGTTATTTTGTTGAAATTTGATGAAATGAAAGTACTTATTTTACTTACTCTTAGTTGAGCACTTTAATATTAAATATTTTAATATTAGTTGAGCTCCGAATGGCGTGTAATATGCATATAATTACTATAACCAGAAAAATCATTGAAAACCCTGGAAATAACCAGGAATTTCAAAAATCACTTTTGGTAGACACCCTGTTTTAGTCCTAATTCGAATTCAAATAAATTAACCATTGTATAAGAGCTATGAGCCAGTAACCACTGCAACGGCAGAGAGGAGCTTTTCAGTTTTAAGACGTACCTGAGGAGCACTATGGGGGATTCCCGACTCAACGGCCTGGCCTTAGCCAATATCTTAAAAGAGAGAGAAATTGGTATTTGAAAATTGGGAGTGTGATTGAACATTTAAAAACATTAAATAAGGAACATGAAAAATCACAGGCGGATTAATTAGATCAGAAATACATCATTAATACAAAATACTAGTACAGTAGAACTCCAATTATCCGGATCGCCAACTATCCGGATCAGATTTGAATAAGAACATAGTCAAACGGATGCGAGAATTGGCGGTGCGGAATCGATTTAAGGTAGCAAAACAGCTGACTCTGCCTGGTATGTTCAAAAAATAATGTATTTTACAGTGATTTAGTATTGTTTGTAAATATTACGTAATATAAACATTGTCAATGATATTGTTTTTTCATAATAAATACCGTAAATGTTCTCTACTGTGTTTTGTTTACATTTTTCTCCTAAAAACGGCCTTTTTTCGAGAAAAATCCAATTATCCGGATTTTTGATTATCCGGATCGGGTCCGGTCCCAATTAATCCGGATAATTGGAGTTCTACTGTAGTTCTGTGAACAGTAGATCTTGCTCATTGAAATAACAAATGTGGTTTTGACTTTTGAGCTTAGGTTAAAAATAGTGTGCCAGTAAGGAAATAAGCAGAAGGTTTAGCCAGTAAAACATTTATAACGTTAAGCGTTATAAAAAAAAATATAAAATTTGTAAATTAAACTTGCTTAAAAAAAAAATGGGTCGAGAAAAATTTTTAAATAAAAAAATTGTTCAAATTAATAAAAAGATTATATGTGTATTTAATTTCAATAAAAACACTCTTTGTTCAAACTACTTTACTTTCAAATAAAAAAAAAACTAACACTTAATCTCAAAAAACTTACTTTATTTACCTTTAAAACATCTGTCAATCTTCCACATATAATTTCATCTATGCATCATATCTAATAATTATGCATATCATATTTTACACAAAATATTTTATTCTAATTTGATTTACCGGGGTGTGTTTCGTTACTGCAAAAGTACTCGTTACATGGGCAATTGTGGGAACAAATGAAATTCAAAACATTGTGACGAATAACTAACTCTTATACTCACTCATGTTCAAAATATTCTTACAAGAGAAAAATCCATTCAAATTACATCGAATACAAAACATTACCCTATAATTTACAACATACAACTTAAAATTCTATGAAAATAAGACGCAATTTAATGTTTGAAAAAATTGAATTTAAAGCAGACTGAAAAATTATTGTATAATACTATTAAAGTTTATAAAAGATCTTTTTTTTAAGTTCAAAATATACCTAGGTTTCAATACTTGCGCTTATTACGAAGATCTCACACAACACCATTCTAATTCAACACACTCCACCAGTCCACGATGTACTCGCTACAAATCACGGCCATGCGCCCACACAACTATATCACTACAATCCTCAAAAACCACTTGTTGAATCTTCATGTCGAAGAGTACAGACTATGTACTACTAATATAATTATTTCACATTAAAACATAACTTTTACTGCTCAGTTATGACAAACTCATTATTCAAAGAACATTTTGTAGAACTGCACATTCTCAATACCTTACATTACACCATCTTGCAAGACAAGAGAAGCCAAGCGGTGCTGTACAAGGCCTCCAGAAATTCTTCGCCGTTTACCATTGCTGCCATCAATATCAAGTCGTTCTTTTCTTTCACTATATATGTTTGTTATGTGATATAATATAATAGTATATAATATAACTGTTCATTATGTGACTTTTAATTTATACTGTTCTTAAACTCTATTTTAATATGCACTGTTCCTTTTTATCAATGTTCAATTTTCACACAAGTATATAACACACTTTATTTACTAATGTTTTTTCTTATTTATTAAAATTTAAGTCTGCTTTTTAGTTTTATATATTACAGTCTGCATATATTTTTATCTTTACATTTTTTAAGTTATTAAAATTGATTGTTTTGCGTCTTTGATTTATTTATATATATGTATATACAATTCATTAAATTTTGATTACTAAATCTTGCGTTTCTTATTTTAATAAACCCATCATTCTCTGTTTCTACATTATAATAATTTACATACTTGTTTCATCATAATTCTCTATCACATGGATTGTATATGTCACACATTATTTTGCAATTCCCGAGATTCCGGGGTTTCTAGTTGTCGTTTTTTTCTTTTCTTGAGCTTTAACTGCTAAAGATTTTCTTTTAGGGGGCATTGTGTTTTATTTAGGTTAATAATGCATAAGGCAGCTAAAAATATTGCGTTATTGAGGGAAAACATAGAATTAAATGTTTAAAAAATTAAATAACTAAAACTTAAAAATGTATTTACAGTTCCATATCATATTCCAATATTAGAAATAATGAAAACAAACGATGTTAAAGCGTAGTGATAGCGATCTCAACCCATGTACCAACACTTCCCACGCTGTTCAACAGTAATTTTTTGTATGCCCTTTATTGCCGCGAGGTTTCATGTGTTTCATCTCATTTTGTAATTCAAGTAAAGCTAAGTCAAATACTTTTATGAAATAATTATTTACAAGTGTACAGTTCAGTTCTTTGATTTATTCTCTACACTTTCTTATAATAATATGTAATTTTTTGGCAAAGGATATATTCCTAAATTACTATTAAAAATAGGCCTAGTTTTGTTAGCAGTCTTTTAGTAAGTACATAAAAACTGGTGTTTTCAAAATAAGAAATTTGAAATTGATAAATATTTTTATACAGTTCTATTTAGAACTAAATTACAAACTTTTTTTACGTTTATGAAAAAAATTACAAAAAATATTTACTACTTTTTATGTAGGCCTAAAGTTGAACTTTTTCCTTTCGTTACTGAACATGCTTGTTTCTTGAGCTAATAACTTTGTTAACTTTACTTCAATCATTTTTTTACTGTTATATCTTATCTTATATATTTAATGCACAGTTGAAAGTCTGAGTTCTCAGTGACTACTGAACCAATCTTCAAGATGTATGTGTCAAATTAAAGGGAATAATGCATAGGTTTGCCGAATTACCTTAGAATTTACGTCTTTTCTAAGGGCTACGACCTACAGCCCTTCAAAAATCAAGTCAATACAATTCTTATTGAAGAATAAAATTGCTATATTATTGATTGAAGTTGTAAACATAACCCTAAAGTATAATCTATGCTATGTTTTGTTTGCGTATTACAGATGATGGGTGAAATCAGCTGTTATATTATTAAGTTAAACGAATATTTATTCCTTCTTTAAATAATACTCCACGTACGCTCGTACGTACACTCGCTTTTATAGGAGTTGATTTTCTTATAAATAAATAACATTGCTGTATTAATAGTAACATGTGTAACAGAGGTTTTTAAATTTATTTATGTGTTAATAATTATAAAGTGCAATGAACTAATATAAGCACAAATATATAAGTCAGTGGAATTTATATTTGAAAGTGCTTTTGTGTTGTTTGCTGCTTAACTTCTTTGGGTACTGTTAAGTTCAGGCACAAATGAAGATGAAGCATTAGTGTAATTACATTATTATGATTCAGGCCTTTTTTGAAAATATTAGTTGCAGTTAAATTTAGTCTGTAGAGTATCTGCAATAACAGCCGTTATTAAAACATGATTAAATAATATATTTCATCAATAGGACCGAAAGTGACGCTTTTCGATACGAGCTCAAGTTTAAGGGTCTCCTATACCTTGCGTAAAACAGCAAAAATATGCACTTCGTTCTAACGTGTTTCGGACGCCATTTTTCAACCTAAAAAGTTGTGAAACATCTTAAATTGTTCTTAAAGGCTGTGTGCGTTTGTCTTATATCTCATAATTGAAAGATATCGACGGCAACTCCTTTTAATCAGCAGTTTAACTGAGTAAAAATTGATTATTTTTTGGGAGTTTTAACCAATAATTTCCATATTTTAAGCAAACACGTAAAAAATATAAAGCTTTTTTTATAACTAAAAGTAGTTTCCCAGATTATTAATTTATAAATAGAATCCGAAACACGTTATTACGAATGCATGTATCAACGATTTTGCGGCTTGAGTCAGACCTTTTTATTAAAATTATACTGTACACTCGAGAGTTTTCTTAAAGGTAAAGAAGAGCCTTAAAAACTGAGGCGAAGCCGAAGTTTGAAAATGAGCGAGGATCGAAAAGCCACTTTTGGCCCGTGTGATGAACGATACTTTTCATCACAGTGTGATTAATAGTATTAATAATAAATTCATGTACTTTTTTCAAAATAAACGTACTGATGTACTTTTTTAAATAATAAGTTAAAACATTTGTCTTCTTGCTTATCCGCCTTTCTTAGCTTTGTCTTTCTCTCGCTTGACGCGTTTCGGGTAAACCCCATCTTCAGAAGCTTTGTTTGCTACTATCTATCCTCTACCATTGTCTCCTATTTATATTTGTTCTTCTCTCCCACCCCCCTTTCAACCTGTTTACTGCCTGTTCTCTAATTGTTTGTAAACAAGTAAACAACTATTGTTTGTAAACAAGTAAACAACTATTCATTTTAGATCATTGACCTACGTCCTATTTTTTTTTTTTTTTTTTTTAAATAGGACGTAGGTCAATGATCTAAAATGAATAGTTGTTTACTTGTTTACAAACAATTAGAGAACAGGCAGTAAACAGGTTGAAAGGGGGGTGGGAGAGAAGAACAAATATAAATAGGAGACAATGGTAGAGGATAGATAGTAGCAAACAAAGCTTCTGAAGATGGGGTCTACCCGAAACGCGTCAAGCGAGAGAAAGACAAAGCTAAGAAAGGCGAATAAGCAAGAAGACCAATGTTTCAAGCATCTTAGCGGAAATAATAGTAACAAATGCAGTGAATAAGTTAAAAGTTTATTTATTTAATACTTGTAAATAGTATCAAAATGTAGTTTTATTGTTACTCACGATGTCTCTTTGTTAAAATCGTTATTATATCTAATTTAATAAGCGCAGTTCAAATCATAATTATTATTGATAGCGCTACTGGTGTTACAATTTATAACTAATTTAGAGATCGGCACAAATCTCCAGCTGATTTTGCCGATCTATTTTCAATACTCACAGGTGATATGGAAAGTGACTATTTTCGATGCAGTGTGATGATAAGGGCTTTTCCTAATAGCTTTGTTATGATTTTGGTAGTCTTAAACTGCATTAAAATGATGATTTTAGAGGACAATTTTTTACAAAATTTTTCCAGGGGAGGGCACCCCGGTGGTATTGAGCCCCCCCCCCCTTTGCTCAATCCTAGATCCGCCCCTGGCCTACATTGTTTATACTGAAGTTGTGCAAAAACTATTAATGCAACAAATTTCATCTTCTTCCTGTTTGAAGAACACATGATAAACAGTCATTTTCTGAAAAATCTGCCCTTAATATTGTAAATTAACAAAGATATGGACTTTTAAAAAATTGTAGTTTTTAAGCGTTTTTCCGACTTTTCTCATTGAAAAATGGTCCAATCAGGGTCTATAAAAAACAATTTGTAGGTTTTTTGGAAGTATCTTGATCCATTCATCATTTTTTATAAAATCAACAAAAAACCCAAAAAGACCTAATTTATTGTAATTTTTGTTTATACAAAATGAGCAAAAGCTGCTTGTCTGATAGATTTTGTTTTTTTCATACCCTTGTGCTACCCTTAAAGTCACTGTTGATTTCACTTGCTGTTAAATTCAATAACAAAATTATACTTCTTTTTGCTCTATTGGCTGGGCTAAATGCGTTAAGACAATCAGTGCAATGGTACATATTTCACAGACAAGACCTACAGCTGTAGCCCATGAACAGTAAATCAGGTTTTCATTATATCAAACGAAAATATAGAATTTACACTAAAAATTCATATAAACATCAATGTACAAGTATATCGATTTGTACTAGATATATCGATTACAAAATATGCTTGCTCATTGGTTGAAAAACTGTCAAATCTTAAGGGTTTACAAAAAACTTCATAATATCTAAACAATTATAAGAGTGACGAATGACTGGAAGACAATGTTAGAAAGTTCAAATCTTGACGAATCCAAAGGTGACCTTATATTCTTTCAAATCAAGTCTGTCTAACGATTATGAGCCTTAGAAAAGTGAAAAGTTTTGTCTTTTCTTTTTGTTTCTCGTGCGGCGTCATCTTTTTAGACAACTACAATTACAAACGATGACTACATAATAATATGTAAATATATGTTTTAGAACAAATTTGTAAATACAAAAAATAATGTATTAAATAATCTTTTCCAATTGTTTTTGTTTTATTGAGATTGGATGATTTATAGTGGGTGAAATATACAACACAATCAGACGATACAATAATGCTGCCTGCCACTTGCTCGGCCGGCTGAGACGACAGTATAGTGTTATTTGGCTCTTGTAGGGTTAAATCAAACATATTAATCAAGCCTTCAAAAATGTTTGGAGGGTCATGACACTCCCCCTGTATCCACACCTGGATCGACATCTGCCATTTTGCAATGAATGTCAATGTGAGTCAAAACCATAGGAAGTTCCCCCCATTGACATCCGTTTTGCTACGTATGCCAAAGAGGTTAAAACACACAGTTATGGTAACTAATAGATTATAAAACCCTGACAGTAGCCATTGCCAACTAGAGCTTACAAATTTTAACCCCTTAACTAGGTCTCCTGATGGTCATGGGTGTAGATTTTTTTGTACACCCATTCTCGAGGGGCCCCTATGGCACCAAATTCAACCCTTGAGACCCAAATTTCAAATCAGGTTGCCGGAGTTATGGAAGTTTCAAAATGGCTATTTTTCTACTTCTTGTTCTTCTGTGACCGGCTTCTGCCTCGCAACATAATGGATCGAGCTTAAATTTTTCAAACACATTCGTTATGGTCCAACAAAGTACCTTTTGTCCAATTTGTGTGTGTCCCCCCCTTAAAGGTTGGGTCGGTTTTTAGGGAACCATTGTTTCAAATCTGAACCCGACCATTTCAGCAGAAGCCAAGTTATAACTATTTAAAAATGCTGCAAATTATTACATTATGTTATTATTTAGATGTAACATATTCTTTATTCTTCAAAAATTTAATTTTTGTTTTTAAAAGTTTTGATGTAAATATTCATATAAACACATTTTATTTGACTTCTGTGGTAGTAAATTTTGAGGGGGGGGGTTGTTAGAAATAAAAAGTGTTTTGTGAAATCCTTATACCAATGCCAAAAAATATATTTAGATTTTTTTAGGCTTTGGTATAAGGATTCCAAAACACTTCTATTTTCCCTCTGTCTTCATAAATGGTCGAGGTATGGCGAAGCCGAGTTGTATAATCCCCTGAATGATGTAAAGAAGCAGTTATCTTGTGCAACATACAATATTTTACCTAACCCCACATCTGACAAGGTGTTCTATAACTTTGTAAAATAAATAAAATCAACACAAAATTTGGACTAGTATATTATTTTAAGTTGTACAAACACCCCTTCGAATGATGTAAAGAAACAGTTACCTCACTTATTAATGAATGCCTTTCATTTATCTGTTTCTTTATACATAGAAATTTGTTATCATTTTAATCAATAATTTCTGCTATTTTTTAATAAGTAAGTTTTTGTAGGTTGCATAGTAATCATTTATGTTTGTTGTGTGAGTATTCTATGAATGCAGGTTTATTTATAAAGACTTAGAGAATTACTTATTTTTAGTTTAAGACAGTTTTTATCTTTTTCTACTTTTAGTTTATTTTATATCAGCAGTACTTTTTCTCTGTTTAGAGCCCATTCTAAACTTTTTTGCAGGAATTCCCATTACAGGCTTTGCCTAAGGATTCCTATTCCTAAAATATTAAATAAATAACGTAACTTTAAAAATGTTCTGTTTTTAAATTTTGTGAAAAAATAAGAATTTGTCATTATCATACAGTTCAAAAATAAGATTTAAAAAATTATGTTTTCTTTCCAAACATATAAATCATTTTGTCAGAAACAGATATAAATTTGAAAACGTTAATTACGATTACTATAACTGTAGGGGGAAAGTGAAAAAACAGCTCGACAACAGTTGAAAAACAAAGTCAGTTAATAACATCTACACTTCAAAAACACTTGCACAACAATAACAGTCAGTCCCAGTCGATAATACTGTTATTAAAATAACAGCATGCTGCAACCTGTTATCGCTATGCTGCTATACGTTATAATAATAACACTGTTGCCGCAAAACAACAATATTGCCCATTCCTACTCCTTTATTAGTGTAGCATTTTAGGCACACACCTATGGCATTTGAGAAAATAAATTTTGACCCAAAAATTAGAAGGGAAAATATTTGAATAGAACAAGATTTGTATAAAGCAAAGAATATCAATTGATCCTTTTTCAATTAAATGATCTTTCCTTTCTAGTAGTATACTAAAGCATAAACTATTAAACTATGCAAGCGCCAATATTATTTACAAATCTTAGTTTGCAAATGTGGTTGGAAATGTGAAAATAGTAAATTTTTTAGTGATAATATTAATAAGTTTTTAATAATACGTAATGTTAGACTTTTTTAATGATGAGTAACCACATGTTATACATTTTTATATTTGGTTTTCGCTGAAACAATTAGCAGTATAAACGACTTTTTATTATTGTCTGCCTACTACAGCTTAGTACAATTTTATTTTTATGTCACAGAATCAATCAGAACAGTCTTATCCCATTGTAAGTGGTTAAGAGGGCACTGCACTCAGCCAGCCGCTTGGGGTTGGCTTTTAACATAGGAACATAGTTTAAATCGGCGTTATATGATGAATAACACCTTAAATAAAGTAACACTTCACTATCAAATCATATAATTACATATTTCATTGCTTATAAACCTCTTAAAAAATAATTATTTCTATAAATGAATTTTTTATTATTAAAAGAAAGAAATAAGTTTTCCATAAGAGGAAGGCTAAATTTTACTGATGTTTGATTAGAAATAAAAGTTCACTATGACTATCGATATTGTAGAAAATTATACAGTTTTAAAGTACGTTTCTTTAATAATGTTTCAGCAGAGATAAAAAAGTAGTTTTCATCCAAAATGTATTAAAAAAAAACTGATTTTCCAGTACGTTACATTATCAATCACGATAGCGATGTGCAAGGAGTTCGCCGTGTTTCCAATAGAGCGCAGTAGTGTTGTGCCGATGCGCAGAAGAATTTCTTTCTTCTTGCGCATCTACTGTGAATTATTCGATGATGTTTTGTTTCGTCACTTGCCTTATTATCTCAACTCGAAAACGGGTTCAATGTTATTGCAGAAGTTTATTCCAGTCTTCAACGCGTGCGTATGAGTGAAGCTATCCTTCTTTCAACCGCACTCCGTGTTTGATAATAATAGGCCTATAAATTATATATATAAAAGCGAAATACCCCTCACTCACTCATCACGATTTCTCAAAAACTACCTAACGGATTGAAATTAAATTTGGTATGTAGCTTCCTCTAGGGCCATAAGTGTTTACTAAAAAAGGGTTTTGAAGAATTCGAAATTTTAGGGGGGTTTGATGGATCAAAATTATTAAAAAACGATTTCTTCAAAACTAGCGAACGGATTGGAATTAAATTTGGTATGTAGCTTCCTCTAGGGCCATAAGAATTTACCAAAAAAGGGTTTTAAAAAATTCTAAATTTTAGGGGGGGATCAAAGTTATTAAATCACGATTTCTTCAAAACTACCAAACGGATTGGAATGAAATTTGGTATGTAGCTTCCT
>JAGFPH010000042.1:310770-321050 GCA_018207615.1 Philaenus spumarius
TACAAAAGTCCCCAAAAATCCCCCTGGAGCCTTTCCCCTACCCCCCTCAAAGAATGAAAATGTCAATAACTGCGGAAACCTCTAAATCTACGGTACTAGACTAATAATCGGATCAATTTGAATGTTTTTTTGTTGTGTTCGTTATAACATAGGCTACAATAATGTCCTCTTTATTTTTACGGTAAACCTAATAGTTTTTTTTATAAATAAATGTAAATGCCCGGAAAAACTATTTTTTTACCCTAAAACTATGTATTTTTGCAAATAGACTTTTTGGATGTCACACATTACAGGAAAAAACCACGAATAAAAGTAGTAGATTATTTAATTTAATGATGTAAAGGTTTGTATATTTTTGTGCGTGCTGGCGCAGTAGAGGGGGAATCAGCAATTTTTGGCTGCGATTAAGGGCGGGCGACTATTAGCCCACTCAATAAATGTTTTCTGTCGGGACTAATTAGTGAAAAGCTGATTTTTCATGGATGTTAGTTGATTATTTAAGGAATATTTTCTGAAAATTCCTTACTTCTCCTCCTCTTGCTATCCCCTACTCCTTTAAAATTCACTTTTGAAAGACTTCTTTATTTAGTTTATTTTGACAATATCTAAGTGATAAACAGCGATAGAGTCATATTTATTTCGTTTTTGTAAACCTTAAAATATTCTCTATCAAAAATGTTCATAGCGTTTAAGCTATAAATAATTATTTTCCGTGTATTTTTAAATTTAATGTTAACATTTTAACTTTTCTATTACAATAAATACATGTTTACCTATTTTTTATTGATATGAGACAAGTTATAAAAAAAATTTCAAATAAAAATTGTAGGGTATTTTGCAATCTTTAAAATTATATAAGTTTTATAAATGTTAAGTGCAGCCAGTTGACATAATCGGCCTGACAAAGGGAGACGGTGCATGGCGTCCTCACGGGTCGGATCAGTGGTCAATCTGCAGCAAAGGCCTATTGTTTTGACTTTTATAGCTGGTCTAATAATTATGGGTATTACGATGGTATAATTGACTTAAACGTGTATTTTTTTATGTTTTATTTTTTTGGGGTATTTTTTGTTGCACTGATAAACACAGAATATTTCTTTTAGCCCAGTCAATAAAGAGAACATGTAGGACTTTGTTGGAAAAAAATACTGAAAAGCTAGAACTTTGTTTATACAATAGGTTTAGCGTTCCCAAGGCTCAGTGTTGTTAGTGTTTCCTGTTTTACTTTTTATATAATGTGCTGTTAGAAGTTGAAAAAAGAGCCAGGAAGGCAAAAAACGGCCAAAAGAGGACTGGAAGATGTGGAAAAAGAAGAAGAACCCTCCTATGGAGCTGGGCTTTTTTTAAATAATCAAGTAAGGTTAACAACAGTATTTTACATGGTCTTTGGCTTCTTTTCTTGTTTTCCAAAATTGTGGTTTTTTAGACTTATTGTACACTTTTTTCCACAATTATGAACCGATTTTCATAACTTTTTTGTGTGTTCCTGATAATCTAAAAAATAAAAATAGGAACCAATTTCCATGAGAAAAAAAACTTTTTGATTTAAAAAAATATTGTGTTAAAAATAATTATAAAATATTTTCTAAAGTTGTACATAAAACCCATTTTTGCTAAAATTGTTGTTTTGCTTCCTATTATTGTAGATAATGATGTATAAAATTATGTAAAAAAAAACTCAAGTTGATAGACTAATATTTTTAAAAGTTATGTGTACCTAAAAATGGCTGTTTTGACATGGACGAGATAGGGACTGCTGTCTTACCTTAAAATTTTAACATTAAATTTAAAAATACACGGAAAATAATTATTTATAGCTTAAACGCTATGAACATTTTTGATAGAGAATATTTTAAGGATTACTATAACGAAATAAATATGACTCTATCGCTGTTTATCTCTTAGATATTGACAAAATAAACTAAATAAAGAAGTCTTTCAAAAGTGAATTTTAAGGAGGTAAAGGGGATCTAGAGGGGGAGGGGTGGGGAATTTTCAGAAACTATTCCTTATATAATCAACTAACATACATGAAAAAATCAGCTTTTCACTAATTAGTTCCGACAGAAAAAATTTATTGAGTGGACTAATAGTCGCCCGCCCGTAATATGCTACCTGGTATTTTACGTTTTGATCGATTTTGGGGGAACCAAGCGAGCTATAAGGTCGCGTAAAAAAACTAAATGTTCAGAATAACATCCTACATTTATATATTTAGAAAAAACTCTAAAAAAACTTCATTCTCGTAGTAAAAATCTTAATAAATAGTTACTTCCGGTCAAAAAACGTACTTCCGGCTTTTGGATTTTTTGGCTAAAGAACTCGTCCGAGCGACATAGACAACCAACATGTGTACCAAATTTAGACCAAATCGGACTTAAAATGCGGCCGCTATAGTGCGAACACATATATACATATAGTATATATTTACATATATATGATTTTTAATGACACTCCAAAACGTGTTCTGGGGACCATGATCGGTGCTCATTTGCTACTCCCGACCTTGGGTCTTACCATAAGGGCCACTGCAATAGCTCATTTTTCCTACGGAAATTCGCTAATAAATTGATTTAGTTATAAACTTGTATGTATATTTTTTATATTTAGTAAATAATGCCGACAATAAATTAATGAAATGTATTAAAGGTTTGCTAAACAAATAATATATAGAAGATGTTATTCTTATTGGGTACAAACTTAAAATTGTATACATAATTTAATTTTATCTAGATTTTTTCTACACTACATAAAAAATACGTTTCTATACTTTACATCGTATTTTCACTCATAACAACGGTAATTACCAATAAAAATATAGGCTTTTGTTTGATTGTATAAATGCATATATTTTTATGCTTATCATTTAAAACAATATTCTCGTGAGTTATTAACTTTTATAAGTCTAAGTTCAGAGCCTAAACCTAATGCAACAGCTCAACTAATTGGGAACGCCGCACCGGCCAGGTAGCTATGCGTGTTTGCACAAAAGAAATGAAATGAAAAGCTTGTAACTTGTAATAAAACTGTTAACAAAATTCAGCGGTGGGAGGGGTAATGCAAGGCCACACTGGCCTTGGGTAATGTCATGTGCTTCACCCCTAACGACTTATCTACGAACTACTCCTAGTTGGGACGCTAAAAGCAGTACTATTGCGTCATAAAACAAGATATTCCATTTAGGTACAGAACCCTCTTAATAAGCTTCACAACTTTTAATCCAGATTTATTTTGAATAGATTGTAAAAAAATAAGCATTAAAAGAAATTGAATGCATGAAACAACATCAAGTTTTACACAATTTTTAACCGACTTCAAAAAAAGGAGGAGGTTATCAATTCGACCTGTTTATATGCTTTTTTTTCTTTGACCACAAACACTTTGTTTAGTATAATTATTATCACACACACTTTGGTTCACACATGCTAGTAATGATTTGATTGTTCATAGAAAGTATGATTTGTTAATAAGGAAATTTTTTCTATATACATAAGATCTAGCCTTTAACAATGACTTCATTAGGACTACACATAGCACTGAACATGTTGATTCCTATCACCCCCCCCAATTGTCTTCTGGCCTAACACTCCCCCCCCAAAAAATACCTCAACATCCATCAGTGCTGACCACTTTGTGAACTGATGATCTAGTCTGACAAAACAAAAAATTACAAAGTGTAAGTTGTCGATCAGAATTCTTACAACTTTACTAAATATTGTAGGTTTGGAACACACAAAAACAATTATTACTATACAATGATTGATTTATTAAAATGTATTTAAATTGAATATTTATAATTTCTGTACAAACCATTTTTATAACACGAAAAATGGTATATTTACATAAAATAATACATTTAAAAATAAAACATATATGCATATATATGTATTATATAACAATAATATTGTATAATAATTCAAACTTAATCAATTAATATACAATTACGTTGACAACTTATTATAGTAGTATAATTTGTATTATAATATGTCGAAGTATATTATCATCGAAGTCATCATAAGTCTGACATTCTTACGATTTTGAACATATGGACCAGTATAATAAGTTCTAAATAAATCTAGATCAGTGTCAACAAATTTTTTGTATACTTAACCCTTCCCACGCGGCAAACGAGTATAACCGCAACAGTAGACTTTGACCCAAACGCGTATTACGGCTAAAGTCGCAAAAATATATTTTAACCTCTAGTTAATTAGGTAGTTCACTAAAGTTCCGGTAGAATGCAGAGGCATGTCCGCTGTCTATTTACGAAGAGAAATATGTTTTGTTTAATGTTATACGCCTCAAGGCAGTGGAGGGGAGCGTTATTATTTCTGGAATTGCCCGGCGGCGCAAGCATTCTATAGCTTCTACAGCGCGTATAACGGCTAAACTCGCAGTCACACTAGTCTGATGTGAGACGCCCTCCGTGTTTTTGTTGTATTTGAGCTTTGTTTTGAAGAAGAATTGTTTTTATAGATCGTTAGTAGTATTTAGTTTGGGTTGTAAACATTTTTTGTTGACGTTTTATTTCTTTTATGTGTATATATTATCAGTATTTGAGTGAATATTTTTTGTTGTGTAAATCGTCTTGGTGTAAATATTTTTTATTTACGTTTTATTTCTTTTATGTGTATCTATTATCAGTATTTGAGTGAATATTTTTTGTGGTTTGAAGCATCTTGGTGTACATTTTTGTTTAATTTTATTGAGTAAGATGGAAAATCCTGATGACTCAGATTTCAAAACTTTTGTTCTGGGTGCATTAAATGCATCGTTTTCAAGTGCGTATAATGATGAACTGTTAGACAGTGAAGAAAAAACCTGCTTATAAACAATGTAAGTAACGGAAGTGAAAATGCCGAACAATCTGTACAGTCAGTTCCAACGAGTGCAATTGCCTCTCCCCTTCAGGCCAATGTTTGGGTGAATGTAACTGACAGTGACCCTGGCCCACCTCACACCGTTTTAATTTATAATGAAAATAATGGTCCTACATTGCCTTCTTCTTTTGATGCCGAAACAGATCCCATAGAGTATTTTTATTTGTTTTTTAACGATGAAATAATCAACCACATTTGTCATGAAACTAATATGTTTGCACATAACAAACAAAGGGAAGTGAGGTCCCCACATGCTCGAATAAAAAAATGGAAAGATGTCACCAATGTTACAATGAAAGCGTTTCTTGGCACAGTAATAAACATGGGGCTTATGCCGTTGCCATCAATCAAGGAGTACTTTACGACAGGCTTGCAAGGGCGAATTCCTTTTTTCAGTGATGTGTTCAATAAGGACGAATTTCTAAACATATTCTGAAATTTACAATTTCAATCACTGACGAAATGAAGATCCTGTCCCTAAAGGCTTCCTCATTGATCCTATCCTGGTACACATGAAAAAAATGAGCAGGCTTTTTTACACACCTAGAAAACATATTTCTATTGATGAAAGTACAATTTCCTTCAAAGGACGTGCAAGTTTCCGTGTTTACAATCCAATGAAGCCCACCAAATTTGGGCTTAAGGTATTTGTGGTATCAGATAGCGACAATGGGTATATATATATGACTATATTCCAAACACCACTTTACTAAAGACAACTCAAATTGTAAAAGTTTTAAGCGAATCTGTTGTTTTGAAATACCCTGAGACACCCACTACTGGCGTGCATGTGTATACCGACAGGTATTATACCAGCCTAGAGCTGGCAGAAGAACTCTTGAAAATCGGTTGTTACCTGACAGGCACTGTAATGACAAACCGTACTGGAATGCCGCCAGGTCTAAAGTTAAAAGGAAAAAATATGAAGAAGGGAGACCTATATGCCCAAAGATAAGGTTCAACTTTGGTGGTGTCCTGGACAGTTCACATGCTGAGCACTTTCTGCAAAGGCAGCAAGCGGTACATGACTAATGTACAGAGCAGATGGCTTCAAAAGCCTCCAACAGCTAAATCAAACGTTGTCATAGAATATATCAAACACATGGGAGGTGTTGATAGGAGCGATCACTATATTTCGTCCTACCAATTTATGCGCAGGACAAAAAGATGGTACAGGAAGTTGTTTTTTTGGCTGCTTGAAATAGCCATAATTGATGCCTACTTACTTTACAAGGCAAAACAAGAGGCTCACCAGAAAAAACCTCTGAGCCACAGGTTTTTTAGGAAGAACCCAGCGCTGGTTCAAAAGAAGATGGCCGACCGACCAAATACGAGGAAGCGGGAACGACCACCACAGGTAAGTTTCAAAGGCTTTTACGCAAATAATAAATTTATTTCTATTGTTTCTTATACATAGTAATTATTGTGAAATAATAGTATACAAATACAAAATGCCAATTATTACAAAATATTATTTTTATATTTTTTATGTAACATTGAATACATATGTTATGGTTTTCTTCAGGGGCCTACTGATGAACGACTAGACGGCAAGCCACATTTTATGGATAGAAAGGAGAGGACATCAAGATGTGTGGTATGTGCTAAGCAAGGACAAAAAGGAAAGAAACCATCTACTTTTGCAAGACTTGCACCGAGAAGCCGTCTCTGCACCCTGATAAGTGTTTTGAGATATATCATACTTCTCCAACATACTAATAATTGTAAAATAATGTTTTTTTTTTGTTTTTTTTATTTTTAACATTAACTTTTATTTTTTATATATTATTTCATAATATTAATTACTGCTAGAATTTAAAAATATTCAAAAACTAGTTTTTTTACTATTATTTTGTTTTATGTAATAAAATTTTTAAATGCAACCAAAACCCAATGATGATATTTTTGTTTAATTACCCTTTCACATACAAAACAAAAACAAAAATTAACTTTGAAGAAAAAACTAAAAAATTTTAAAGTTATTGTAGCGTTGAGGTGAAATAAGGCAAATTTTATTCAGCGAGCGAAGGGTTAAGTACCACTTCAGAATTTTGTTGGGTGGTGGCGCATCTCGGGTTATAATTTCCCAAACCTGAAATATCTCTTTCAGGAGGCTCAATAATACAATTCAGATGACTTTTTTCTTATTTCCTTGCATGTCTATCCTGCACTTATTTTTCACACACACTAGCTCTAAAAACCACTTAGGTTTTGCATAATTATTGATGCCTTCCGGGTACCACCCCAATATTCTCGTGTACCATGTAAATGTTTTGACTTTGTTCCTGATCAGAATTATTCGAAAAATCAACTTTTGACAAGTTTTAGCACACTAATAGTAATTAATGAATGCTGAAATTTGAGGGAAAACACCCCAATTGATTAATTTCAAACAAATCTATTTAAAAAAAAGAAGGCCTGCTTAAATTGTCTTTGTAAAGGTAGTGTTGTCTCATCAAATTCCAATTAATGCTGTCTAAATTACCTGGATGAAAAAGTTTATAAGGACAGACGATTGATGATTTTGACACTTTGTTATGAATTTTCTTAATTTTTAAGAATTGTTGTATATGAAATTTTGACAAATATTTATAAATACCTTAATCTATGCCTTAATATAGATAGAGAGGTTTATAAATAGTTTAGGGCTTTAATTTTGATGTAACAAAATTTGTCAACTAATTTTGTTTGTTGATTTACGTCTGTACTCTATGGCAGATAAATTAATGAAGTTTGGAGAGCAGATAGCAAAAGTAATTAGGTTTTAACATAATAGGCAGTTGTGTTTGATGGTCCAAATGCAGCCTGGACGAGTACTTTTAACCTCTCGTCCACTCTGCTCCCCTATTAAACAAAATATTATTTTTAATAATAATAACAACATAGTGATTACTTTGAAAAAGTTGTATGATCTGAAATTTATCTAGTAATTGACTCAATGACTTTTGCCAAAAATAACTTCATCCAACACTATCATCTTGAAATGGATAAACACAATTCTGTGGTTATATTATCCTATTGACTAGATAATAATATTAATAATATGTATCTTTTAATCTAAATTGATAATTAGAAGAAAAAAACTAGTTCATATTCGTTTTGGTTTAAGCTTACTTAATTTTCTTCTATATAACTTCACACTAAAACTAATAACAAATTCAATTAAACATTTCAATTTAACTACACATTTTTTTTTAAACTACATTTAAATCAGTTAAAATATAACAAAAGAAATTTGCTGTTTACCATTTTTAATAGATACTAAAATATATTAAACTACATACTTTAAAATATGATACTGTATTCTACTCTATTCTGATTATAAAATTATTTTGTAATTTGTTTGCTTTAATAGAGAATGTTTAGTAGTACTACTGAAGGATATGATTGTTAGAATTTAAAACAACATGCAAATGTTTTGGTTTGGAGGCTATAGCCAGGGTGTCTACCAAAAGTGGTTTTTGAAATTCCTGGTTATTTCCAGGTTTCTCAATGATTTTCCTGGTTATCCTTATATGCATATTACACGCCATTCGGTGCTCAACTCATATTAAATATTAATATATTTAATATTAAAGTGGATAACTGAGAGTAAGTAAAATAAGTACTCTCATTTCATCAGATTTCAACAAAATAACAAATTCCTCAACCAAAACTTGTTTCATGAAAGTTAGAAAAGACAAAGATCATAAGGTTTGGATTCACATGTTACTATTAAAATATACCTACTATTTTTAAGATAAGTGAACAATTTTATAAGACATACCTATGTATACTTCTTGAAGACTATTGCACTGTGCATTTTATTTCAGATTGATAATTCTAACTTTTTTTGTTTTCTTAAACAAGTTTGTACTGACCTTCATTACTTGAGGGTTGTTAAATAGACTAGGGGTTACTATTAGAGAACTGAAATTTATCAAAAATCTTTTAATCCATCACCAAAATGGATTGCCTCCTAATTCATATAACTGTTGAAATTAAATCACCAATACACTTTATATTATTATTTTTACAATAATAAAAGTTAAACAAATAACAATATAAAGTGCATTGGTGATTAAATTTCAACAGTTATAAAAAATATAAAATTTCTAAAAACAAGCTACAAAATTTTAATCAAGTATGGGAATTGGGGAGTAAATATGAAAACACAACTTGTAATAAAATATTTTACTAAATTGTCAAGCCTTTGTAAAAATCAAAATAAAAGCATCAAATATAATAAAATAACACAAATAAAAAGGAATTCACCAACCTTAACACATATTTAATAAAAATATAAAATTTGTTTGCTAAACACTATTTGTGTAAGCCAAAAATATCTAGGCTGCATACGATTATTTTTATAATTGGATAAAAAGAAAGCTGTTTAGTATATGACAACAGCGAATGTCCGCGAAAAATCAATGCCCGAATACAATTTGTGAAAATTGTATGAACTACCATTGTTGAAATATTATTTAAAATATAGTGACAAAATGTCAGCAAAAGAATACAACATCCGAATATTATTAGCGCTAATTTTATAAAACATCGGCATTAAAACACAATTTAATATACAACAGCGTATGTCCGCGAAAAATCAATGCCCGAATACAATTTGTGAAAATTGTATGAACTACCATTATTGAAATATTATTTAAAATACAATGACAAAATATCTGCAAAAGAATACGATGTCCGAATATTATTAACGCTAATTTTTTAAAACGTCAGCATTAAAACGCAATTTAATATACAACAGCATATGTCCGCGAAAAATCGATACCCGAATACAATTTGTGAAAATTGTATGAACTACCATTATTTTCAAAATACAGTAGAACTCCAATTATCCGGATCAGATTTGAATAAGAACATAGTCAAACGGATGCGAGACTTGGAGGAGCGGAATCGATTTAAGGTAGCAAAACAGCTGACTCGGCCCGGTATGTTAAAAAAATAATTTATTTTACAGTGATTTAGTATTGTTTGTAAATATTACGTAATGTAAACATTGTCATTGATATTTTTTTCATAAAAAATACCGTAAATGTTCTCTATTGTGTTTTGTTTACGTTTTTCTCCCAAAAACGGCCTATTTCGAGAAAAAAACAATTATCCTGATTTTTGATTATCCGGATCGGGTCCGGTCCCAATTAATCCGGATAATTGGAGTTCTACTGTAAAATGACAAAACATCCGAAAAAGAATACGACGTCCGAATATTATTAACGCTAATTTTTAAAACATCAGCATTAAAACGCAATTTAATATACAACAGCGTATGTCCGCGAAAAATTGATGCCCGAATACAATTTATGAAAATTGTATGAACTACCATTATTAAAATATTATTTAAAATACAATGACAAAATGTCCCAAAAAGAATACGACGTCCGAATATTATTAACGCTA
>JAGFPH010000042.1:333276-362586 GCA_018207615.1 Philaenus spumarius
ATAATATTAAGGGGGTTAACGGGATCTGGGACGAACCAAAGCATGGTGTGGAAGTGAGAATAGGTGAAGCATGTCGAACTGCCACCTTACAAAATTTCCGGGCAACAGCATCCGTATAAATTGGACGGTGCCGGGTTTGATTGGTTGTGATCTATCTGAAATAGCCAGTGCCAGGTCGGCTTGACATCCGTGGTTCAACCACAGGCCTCTGAATCCTTGGCTCCCCTTCCCACAACCTCAGCGCCTGCGTTGTTCGGGGGCGGCAAAGGTTTTTGTTCGCTAGGGGGGGTGACTGTGACGCGCACGGGTATAGAGTTACCCAGCGCGTCACTTCATCGAGTTACAGACCAACGCTGTAAACGATGCATCTACAGGTTAAGGATCTATGTTTTGGGCACAGGCCAAACAGAGACGTCCACGCCCGTAAACGAGAGTTGAACGCTGTCTCTCCAGTGGACTCCACTCGTCACTGCACCAAGAACGATAAGGCAACCCGAATTTAGGAATTATACTTTGTGCGTCTTGTAAAAATATATAATGATTGGCTAATAGAAAGTCGGTGACGGCTGCCGCTGCAAACGGGGGCCAAGTGACAGATTGTGTCTCGCGAGTAGGATAGGCGTAGTGCGTTAACCCAAATGTGTGGTTAATTCGACGCCATGGGTAGTGTATAAATTGTGCTAGATGAATTCTATTAGTAGTAATGTACAAACTAGTTATAGTGCTTATCAAAGATGGTTATTCCTGAGTGTGTGGTTATTTAACGTAAGTGGCATATACTGGGTTGAACGCATTGATTATACATTTGAATTTATACTTCAAGGTACCTGTGTGGCCCGGGCCTAGTAACGCATTCATGCTACCGGACTTGTAACTTGCCGTTACATATTTACTCACCACTTAAACATATAATTGTTGGGGAAAAAATAATAAACAATTTTTAAACATACGCAACTTTACTATTCGACTCTAGGCTAACCTATGGCAACAGAAATGCAAAAATAATAATAAAAAAACACCTATAAGGTTCTGACCTAACCTATTTAGTCACAGTATGTTTACCTGTATTCAACATTTAACAGTAAAATGTAAAACAACGTCGTTGTCTGTAAAAATATTAGGCTAGAGTCGAATAGTAAAGTTACGTGTTTGCGATAACCCTTATCTAATAACAACAAAAATTGAAAACTTCCTTCCTTATATGTTATGGAGTAGTTATAAATAGTTATTTGGACATTCCCGATTAATCCTCATTCTATAGAAAATAATTTGAGAATAGAAAATAGTTTGTAAATGCGGGGATATAACAGAAAAGGCCCTCTGATTTTTCTTAAATTATTTAAATATATTAAAAACCTGGAGAATGTTTTTTTACTACCTCTACCCTAACAATAAAATAAAAAAGAACACTGGGAAAATCACATATTTATTTTACTTTAAATTTTAAATCAGAAGTAAGTAGTATCATTGTATTTGGATAACCTAATAGAACTCCGATCCAATGCACTATTTCAATAACGCTGGAAATTCGACGATAGTGGAGCGATCTATGGGGGAAACGACGGAAGCGGTGCGATCATGCAATATTTTCCCGACAACCTTATTTTCGCCATATGCATGCATGATCTATTTTATTATTCATGATCTATGGTAGTATTTTAGTTTAGAGCTTTAAAGGTTAAAACATATTTACAAATTTGTTTTATTTTTAAAATTTTTTGGAAGGAGAATTGAGTATTGAAATTTGTAATTCAGATGGTTTGTAAAAATTGACAAAGTTGTAGCCCATGAGGACATTCAAATATTTTGTAATAAATGAATAATATTGTATGACTTTATAATATAATTTAAGTATATTAGATCCAACTAGAACATTTAGCAGCCACCTGTAAAAACCACTTCAGACTCACTTTGAGAATTTCTAGCATAGCTGTAATTTAACCAAAAGTATTTGTGGACAATGGAATATTTTGTAAACATGTCTCATAAAAAATGTTTTAATTTAAGGTAGACTGACAAGAAGATTTAATGTGCTGACTTACCTGTAAAAGTATCAGTAGATTTAACTGGCTTTGTCCTCTTGTTGGGATTTTTAGTTGAATGTTTAACAGCCTGTTAAAAACAAATTATAATATTTAGCTTTTATTTATTTAAAAAATTAACAACTTGTAAATTATTAACAATAATGCATTGTTCATTTTGGATATCTAGAAAACCTTAACCCATTCGGTTATAACGACGGCGATCTGCCGTCGCGCTCCCGGTTGCCATTGCGTGAAGCGACGGCGAATCGCCATCCACCATTAAATCCTGTTTTAGCCAAGTTAGTTCCTAAAAAATCCAAAGATTGCATATGCATCTTGTTGTGCAAGTTTCAGGCTTTCTTTTGGTTATATTTTTACCTTCCATGGCATGCCATAGTCTTTCATTTGTTAGTATATTTTATTAAAAGTGTAGCACATTGTTTTAAATTAATTATGTAACTTAATAAGAACTGGTCTAAGTTATTATTATAAACTTCTCACACATACAAATCATACAGATTCAAACTTAAGAGTAACCAAGCAAGCTTCGTATAACCACTCCTAGACGGTGCTGATAAACTATCTTTTACTTTACTTTTACTTTACACGAAATATTTAGACCGATAGTAAAGTAACTGAAGTTTTGTTAATTTGTCTCTTTTCTTTAATGAAGCCTTAGCCTAGTGGATAACGTTGCAACTTCCTGATCAGAAGATGGTGGGTTCGAACCTAGGCTAGGGAGACCAGATATCTAATCATATCTGTGGTTTGAGGGTAGGAGGGCGGAAGTAAAGCAAACGGTGGTTGGCTCGCTTCCAAGCTGACGGAATATGACTAGATATCTGGTCTCCGGCTGGGGCTGTTTTGCATAATTTTACTAAGGTATGTATATATGTATATATATATTTACTAAAAAAAAAACAGTAAAAAAGAAAAAAATATTTTTTAGTAAACAACCTTACATTAGTTAATCAAAAAATGTCGTCATTTAATAATAAATTTGTGTCTTAATTCCAATATAATGTTTTTTTTTTAACCTACAGTCAATTCTAATTAGAAAAATAACATAAAAATATAGTAATCTGTGTGAAAACACCCAGGAAAATAGTTTTTTAGCCCGGTCAGGTATTAAAAAAACTTTAAGTGAATGGGTTAATATTAATATGACACAATTTAATCATTGTTAATGAGAGAGATTGGGTAAAAATTTATAAAAATTGTAAATTGTTCAAGTTCCCAAAGCTTTTAGAAATTGTATTAAATTGGAAATAAATAATACCTAGTTTTATTTATAAAGACAATAGTACTTGAATTAATCAAAACACTATTAACCCTCAAAGTGGCAGACTGCAGTCTCTCGGGCGCAAATGCAACCCGCTCGAACCTTAGCGAGAATTTGCATAATCGATAATTTAATCCACTTACAATCATCCAATCGTAATAAAACTGGCACCATCGGAAAGGAAATGGATTAAACTTTAATTTTTGTATTTACAACTTTTTCGTAAAACGTATATTTACAGTAGAGTCCCGGTTATCCGCCATAAACGGGCCGGTGGAAGGGCGGATAAGCTAAAATGGCGGATAATAGGGAGGGTTGAACAAATAATAGACGTTTTACACCATTAATACTTTTTATTGTAAATTTAATGAGTAAATACGATATTTTGCAGTAATACTATATAATAGAAAAGAAAAATAATGGAATACAGTTATTTTCAATGAAATTACGAAATTGAATGACAAGATTGTTAGGATAAATACAGTAAAGGCACAATATAATACTGTACATAAAAAGTCCCGAAACTAATTACAGTTCGAATAAATTTAATGCAGAATTATCTGTACAAACAGAAAAATCAGATCAAGATTAAATAACACAACATAAACTACCGTACTTTCACCATATCATACTCAAAAACTTAATGTTAACGAATAACCTCACTGCACGCACTAAACACTTAGAGAGACACAGTTGTTTACAAAACGAGTTCGTACGAGCTGACAGTAAGCGGGTCGGGCCAGTGGTAGTGGGGGAATTCTCATGGTACAGTCAGACACAGAGCACGTACACTAACACCCGCAAGCTATCGCAGTCACGTACGCTCACTGACGCTTGCAAGTTACCGCAGACACGTACCGCTACAATCACTGACGCCTACAATTAAATTAAATAAGTGCCGCTGGTGTGGCGGATAACACGGAATGGCGGATAACCGAATGGCGAATAACCGGGACTATACTGTACATACGTAATCATCGTTTTAAAATATGCATATCGCGTTACAGCTATTTCCGCGGGCGAATCTGCATACAATTGTACTGTTATTTCCCACTTCTTCAAAATTGAAATCCCCCTACTGAAGTATTTATATCGAGATTATAAAGCTACCATTGGATTCTTCAAGATTTTATCTTTCTAATGGTGCCTTCCAATTAGATGTCACTATTTTACTCGATTTATTCATACAATGTCTGTAAACCCTTGAGATTGGACAGGTTTTCAACCAATGAAACAGCCCATTTGTCAACAGATACTACGCCTACTCTATTAAATGTTTTGACAGATGGTTTTACAAAATTTTGTAGAGAAAAGACTGACCTTTCTAACGGTGGGAATTGAACTAGAACAAACCAGTTTTTTTGTTTGTCTAGACAGTAGAGAAAAGTACAATCTGTTGTGACCGATAGCTTGGTCTAGTTCCCATGTAATTCAAAGCACTCTTCTTGTAAAACGGCAAAATGTCATTTGATTCGTGTCATTTTGTTATTCAAATAAAGATAACTCAAAACACTTTTGTGAACTAAGGAAAAACAATTATACCGTTCTTTTCTTTGATTTGTCCTCTACACTTTGTTATAATAATATTTCATTTTTGGGCAAAGCATATATTAGTAAATTACGTTTCAATCTAAGCCTAGGTTTGTTATGGTAGCGGACAACCTAACTCTGAATCAAATGGTTAGGTAAGAAAAGGTTAGGGTCTTCCGCCCACCCGACCCTAATTAGTCACCCTAATTACTTGGCTGCACTCAATCAGAACAAGTACTAGGTACCTAATACCAAAAAGTCAGTTACATTATTGACCAAAATTATTAAAAACCATTATCATATTACATTTTGTATTTAAATTTCGATTATTTTTATACTAAATTTGATGTAAATCGGACAATTTTGACCAACATGTACCGCCAAACTAGTTTTTATTTTTAAAACTAACTTCGAATGAACAGTGGAACTAAAATACAATTCATATTAAAACGTGAGCATATGGAGGAACAAAAAATACTCTATGTATGATTGTAATAATTTTTTATTGCTTCATAACCATACATTAAATAAATTTCAAACCTAAATAACTTAAAAACCGTACATTTTACCGAAAAAAATGTCGACACTTTTTTTGTAGTCCTTTTGATTCAATATCGGATGGTGTAACGGTAAAAACAATCGGATGAAGGATAATAGTTAAGTTATGTGTAATAATTGGTTTGTTCAACAGCCGCTATTTTGAAACGCAAGATTAAATTTAATTGCTTTTTTTTCGATATATCATTGTTAGGTTAAACTTCATGCCAAGTTTGAACTTATTCAGTCAAACCGTTCTCTAAATTTAAATTATTTTCTACAAAAAACAAAATGGCGGATATCTGGAAAACAAGGCTTTTTCGGGCCTATGTTTATATAAACTTTTTTTTCTTATTTTGGCCCATAGAACCATTCCCCGAAGTTTGATCCCGTAATTACTGGACACCCTATACATTCCATAAATATAACTATGGTAAATACAAATAAAACATGATATAAGACAATCTAATTCTCGCTCAAGTACATTAACTTCTTTGTCGCTATGTATTATTTTGTATTTATTGTATATTAAATTAAGTTACATAGTATATTAATTATGTTTTCAAATTTTCCTTGAAACCGGCGATTTGTTCTGGTTATCAAGCAATACAAAATTATTACAATCATATATAGAGTATTTTTTGTCCCTCGATATGCTCACGTTTTTATACGAATTGTACTTTAGTTCCACTGTTCATTCGAAGTTAGTTTTAAAAAGAAAAACTAGTTTGGCGGTACATGTTGGTCAAAATTGTCCGATTTACATCAAATTTAGTATAAAAATAATCAAAATTTAAATACAAAACGTAATATGATAATGGTTTTTAATAATTTTGGTCAATAATTTAACTGACGTTTTGGTATTAGGTACCTAGTAATTGTTCTCTTTAAGTGCAGCCACTAATTAGGGTCGGGTGGCGGAAGACCCTAACCTTTTCTTACCTAACATTTTGGTTCAGAGTTAGGTTGTCCGCTACTATAGCAGTCGTGTACTTGGAACATAAAAACAGTTTTTTTCAAAATAAGAAATTTGAAATTGATAAATGTTTTTATACAGTTCTATTTAGAACAAAATTACAAAACTTTTTTACGCTTACGAAAAAAATACAAAAAATGTTTACTACTTGTTATTTAGGCCTAAAGTTTAACTTTTTCCTTTCGTTACTGAACATTTTTATTTCTTGAGCTAATAACTTTTACAATTTCAAAAGAAACTAATTTTTAGTGTCATATTCTAATTCTTTGAAGTTTCTTCTACAAAAAAGCTATTGAACACTTTTGAATTTTTGTTCATTTACTATTTTTGGCAAATTTTTAAAAATATGCTTGCAAAATGCTATAAACGGGCTGGCCAATTTTAGCTTTAACGAAACCAGTTCTTGGGTTAACCAAAATTACCAATTAAAACATTTTCCCCTGATCGTTACGCCAAACATTTTTACAGACAAAACTTGAAAATTAACATAATAAACATTGTTTGTAAATTTGTTTGTTTATTAAAACTGTTCAAAACAAGCAAATGAAATTAGTTTAAGATTAAAAGTAAGCATTGGTCTCACCCGTCAGGTTAAGAATCTCATAGATCACTTTTAAACAATATAGGTGGGTAACGGATCCATGCTGACTTTGAGCTCGTTCTGCCTATTGTGCATGTTTCAATTTATTTTGGCACTTAGTTCATACCATCTGCTCAGTAACTATGTGTAATATATGTAAGTTTAAGGATAAATAAAGTCAAATTAAGGGTTACATCATAAGGGTGGGCTGTTGTAAACTTTGGATGATTTAGGCTAAACTTAAATTAATTTTAAAAGGTTTAATGAACATATAATTTCATAGAGGAATGCAGACAGTTTTATTTTTATAACAAATAAATCAGAGTTTATCAATTGTAAATAACTAAAAGAATGCAGATATAATAATAATAATAAAAATTTTGACAATGAAAAATAATGTACAAAGAGTTAACGAAAGGCCTATGATGTCATCAGGTTAAGCCTCGATACAAAGGTGTAGAATAATAAAGTACAGATAAAAAGCCTCAAAGCGGGTGTCATGTATAATACAGAAGAAATAGTTGGTGGAAAACATTCCTTAGAAGTTGTCAGGCGGTTATAAGATGGAAGCTGATTGGTTTAAAACTGAGGACGAACAGGAAGCTAACGGTGGGGGAACCCACGCCAACACACTCTGCATCAGATCGTCAACCTATACAGACCTGTTGAGCGGTGCTCACAGGTCAAGTTAATTTGACCGTTCAAAACTTAGTTACAGTGTTTGAACTAGTTCAAAAATGAAGTAGAACATTTATACTACGGTACAGTGAAAGAATTTTCAAAATCTTCGAAAAGGTGTTGAAGTTATTTCTAATAGAAGCTTTTGCAAGTTTGGGACAATGCTTGCTGGTTTGGCGCGAAGTCGGAAAATGTGACAAAGAAAGTGAACTGTGCTTTGAGGCTGTGTTAACCCTGGAACTGGCAGAAGGCCATGCATGGCCTTCTCTCAGGCGCAGAACGCAACAACTTCACACATTTGCAAAAATTTGCATATATTTGCATAATCGCTAATTTAACCCACTTAAAATTATCCAATCGTAATAAAACTGGCACCATTGGAAAGGAAATGAATTAAACTTTAATTTTTGTATTTACAACTTTTTCGTAAAACGTATATTTACATACGTAATCATCGTTTCAAAATATGCACATCGGCCTACAGCTCTTTTCGTGCGCGAATCTACATACAATTGTACTCTTATTTCCCACTTCTAAGGCATTAAAGACAGCCTACACTAATATTTATTTGGCAATTATAACGACACCATTGGATTCGTCATGATTTTATCTTTCTGTTGGTGTCTTCCAATCAGATGTAACTGTAAAATAATGATTTTATTGAAGAGGTACTGTAAACCCTTGCGATTGGACAGTCTCTCAACCAATAAACAGGCCATTTGTCAACGATTATTTAGAAGGCAACGCCCTATGTTTTGACAGATTGCTTTACACCATTTTGTAGATAACAGTTTGATCTTTCCAACAGTGGGAATAAAACTAGAAATAACCAGTTTTTTATTTGTCTAGACAGCTGTGCAAAGTTTATATTTAGAGCGGTCTGGTGTGACCATGCGTTATTTCTTGTTCCCACGTTATACAATGCACGCTTATCGCCCAACCTTTAGCGACGGCAAAATGACATTAGATTGATGTCATTTTGTTAATCAATTAAATATAACTCAAACACTTTTGTGAACTAAGGAAAGACAATTATACCGTTCTTTTCTTTGATTTATCCTCTACACTTTGTTATAATAATATTTCATTTTTGGTCAAAGCATATATTAGTAAATGACGTTACAATCTAGGCCTAGGTTTGTTACCAGTAGTGTACTTGAAACATAAAAACTGTTTTTTTTCAAAATAACAAATTTGAAATTGATAAATGTTTTTATACAGTTATATTTAGAACTAAATTACGAAACGTTTTTACGCTTACGAAAAAAATACAAAAAATGTTTACTAATTGTTATGTAGGCCTAAAGTTGAACTTTTTCCTTTCGTTACTGAACATTTTTTGTTTCTTGAGCTAATAACTTTTACAATTTCAAAATAAACTAATTTTTAGTGGCATATTTGAATTCTTTGAAGGTTCTTCTACAAAAAAGCTATTGAACACTTTTGGATTGGGGTTCATTTACTATTTTTGGCGAATTTTTAAAAATATGCTTGCAAAACGCTAAAAACGGGCGGGCCAATTTTAGCTTTAACCGTGCCTGTTCTAGGGTTAAAGAACTAACTTATTAATCAATAAACAAAGTGTACAAATCAGGTTTTGCATTTTATAAAGTTTTATTTTTATTTAAAAGTGCACATTCAAACGTAAGTAAATTAAAGTATTTATTTGTCTGCATTCGAAGATTTTTATATGTTTACTAGCTGACCCGGCAATGTTTCGCTATTAACCCTCCAAGTGGCATGGTTAAAGCTAAAATTGAAAAGCCTGTTTTTAGCGTTTTGCAAGCATATTTTTAAAAATTCGCCAAAAATAGTAAATGAACCCCAATCCAAAAGTGTTCCATAGCTTTTTTGTAGAAGAAACTTCAAAAAATTCAAATATGCCACTAAAAATTAGTTTCTTTTGAAATTGTAAAAGTTATTAGCTTAGAAAGCAAAAAATGTTTAGTAACGGAAGGAAAAAAAACAACTTTATGCCTACATAAAAAATAGTAAAACATTTTTGTAATTTTTTTCAAAATACACAAAAGTTTTATAATTTAGTTCTAAATAGAAATATGTAAAAATATATTTCAATTTCACAATTGTTTAGTTCAAAATAACACTTTGAATGTTTTTACTACATAACCTGCAAATCAGACTAAGTTCAAAGTGAGTAGGCCTAAAAATTTTTTACTACAAACGATGTTTTTTTTATACCAAAAATTCGAGAATGAAATGTAGAATCGAATAGCATTCTACCCAGTTTCAAATAACTTTACATTTTGTAGTGAAAAATCAAAATATCAAAGCGGCAATTTAACCTAAAACCTTATTTCTAGGCTATGTTATTTCTCAACTTACCGTTTTATTAGAACACTGTTATAAGCCTAATTTCACTCAAACACAATCTACACTTATTTATTTATAACTAAAACACAATATAACACTATTTTATAAACTATAAACACTTTCAATTCTCTAAAATATCAAGACGAATAAAACTTACAAGTGAACACTTTGAGATCAGAGTGTAAAATGGTTAGACCGCTTCGTTTAGATTATGTCTGTGCCAACTAAATTTCACCTAAATTATTTGAACTGAACATAGAATAAACGTTGGAGTTTTTTCTTTAAAACAGTATATTAAATATCTTATGAATAAATCGATTTCTGATAGTAAAAATCGATTTACAAAATGCTTCTTTATTGGCCCAATCTTAGACCAATGACAAGCCTTTATTCTAAATTCTAGAACTCATAACCATAATCTAGTCACAGATGATTTAAAAATACCACTTGAAAGATAAAAGTCTAATGAATCCAATGCTGTGATGATCTTTGTGACAATTATTGACAACTGTGAGGAGTTGCAGGCCGTTCAAAATGATGAAGTTTTACGTTCTTTAACATCGCGATGTCGCACGGAAAACAGCTGTTTGACATTCTACAATTTTGAAACGATGATTACGTATGTAAATATACGTTTTACAAAAAAGTTTTAAATACAAAAATTAAAGTTTAATTCATTTTCTTTCCAACGGTGCCAGTTTTATTACGATTGGATAATTCTAAGTGAACTAAATAATCGAAAATTCAAATATATGCAAATTCTCGGTAATTGTCGAAATAGCTGCATCTTGCGCCTGAGAGAACGTCACTTTGGGCAGTCTGCCACTGGGAGGGTTAATTAATTTGAAACTTTGAAAGCTGTAATTCGTATCCCTGAGGGCCGATGTAAATTATAATGGGATTCTGCTCATTGCTTGATTTATCTAACCTAAAATTATATTCAGTTTTTGATCCAAATCAGTTGTTGATCAAAATCAGCTGTTGATCAAAATCAGCTGTTTTAAGCTTTTCATACAAACAGCTGTTTTTGATAAAATGAAAAGAAATATTTCTTCTTCTTCCATAAGATTAACATTGAAACTTTGAGGGCCACTGGGGCGTAGCCCTAATGTCCTAGGACTTTGGTAAATGGCCTAAAACCTTCCCAGGGTTAACCTGTGTTACTATGCAAAATTTCAAAGCAATCGGATGGACGGTTTGGTAACGCATAAAGGACAAACATACAGACAAACGTACAAACATACATTGAATTTTATATATATAGATAAATTAGTATTAATTATTTGTGTATGAATGTGAGTGAGAATGAAAAATTGAGACTATTGCATATGTATCAGTATTTATGTCTTGATTTTTGTATATTGAAAGAAAACACAGGTGAGTAAACAGATTTAATCAGTTATCATGTCTTAATGATTTTTTATTTCTTCTCCCTTCAAAATAAGTACTTTCATGGAATCGAACTCGAAGTAAATTCAGTGTAGATTTAAGGTTACATGTGATTTTCAACATTGTGCAATGCTTTCATAGAAAATGGCGGCAGTTGATCGAGTCAACAGCACAGATTCTGTGATCACAGATCATGGAACGTGTGACGTCGTCGCTGGTCTTCCCCGAAGCTATTGCCTGTGAATGTAGTGCACAGAAACATTTATATCTTTAATGTGAAATGAAGACTTGGCAACAGCTGCTGGTTACAGAAGACAGTACTGTTGTCAACAAGGTTGTATTTCTATTTGGAGGTTAGGTTTGATTGTTGTGAGTTTTTTGAGTAAAGTAAATATAGTTTAATAAAATATATAAATGATACTGCAAATGGAATTACAAGTAGTGTAAGTATTTATTTTACATAAATAATTTTTTTTTTTAATTAAAATTTGACTTAGAGAATTTTTTTATTTTTTCAAAATTACATTTAATTTTTTTTATTATTAATAAAATTAATTTATTTGTAACCACAGCGCGTTACAACTATCCATGTAGTG
The DNA here is from genome assembly GCA_018207615.1 of Philaenus spumarius. Lineage (NCBI taxonomy): Eukaryota > Metazoa > Arthropoda > Insecta > Hemiptera > Aphrophoridae > Philaenus > Philaenus spumarius. The sequence goes on from JAGFPH010000042.1 coordinate 345,200, forward strand.
TTGTGGCTTGTATGAACTCAATATACTCAAATGGGGTATATTCTATAGTTTTAAACAATAATGTGCACAAGTACTAAAAAAAAGCATACTACGACAGGGATATGAGATTATCACCAGTACTACTATTATGAAGAATAACATTTTGCGGGTCCTACTTGCATTTCAATTAAAAATTTATTATTTCATCAAATAAATCATTATATTTTCTATTTGTCTCCTACTGTATTTCTAAGTAACAATTGAAAAAGTTTTGTAAAAACTTGCCATTTGGATACCTTTTATGCTTATCACTGGCCAAACCATTGAAGAAAACCAAATCTGTAAGCGGAAATAGTGTTGGAGATACAAAGAAGTCAGCGTGAGCATAAAATATGTTTAACTATTATGGCTAACAAAAATTTACTGTAAAAGAATAAACTTTCAGGCACCACTCAATTATAATGTTGTGCATTGCGTCTTATTATTCTATATACAACTTTGTACGATCATTACCTTTGGTCTTCCATCAGAAAATAGCTTTCCTCTTTTACCACCAATGACAACTGCTCCACCAAGTATAGGTATGAGATCTGCTAAAGCACGTAGAGTTGAACTTACTAAAATATCATTTGTATCCTTGATGCCAACCAGCAACTGTAAACAAATTACAACTGGTAATTACATCCTTATAATTTCCATGTGCATTGTAGTATTTATGTTTCAAGTGGATAACCATCACCTTTAACGGTAAAGCAAAACATACACAATTACTTAATCACAGTGTCCACTCTAACTGAAAGATAAAATTCAAAGATTTCAAGGTTTAACAAATTATAATTCAAGGAACTCTTGTATTGGTATTTTGGAGCAAGGAGAATTCTCCTTGCTTCTCTTACATTGTGCAACAGAAGCAAGGAGAATTTTGTTTTTATTATTTCAGTTTTATAAACATGTGTATGTATGTTAGAGGAGTGCGTTAAAACCACAGAATATTGAATAGAATAGAAGCGGCATAGGGTAACAGGATGTGAGTCGACTTCTCTAACCCCCACTCCTTTGCCCTCAATAACACACCCTTCCACAGTTTAACACACTTAACCTACACCTTCCACGTTACATCAGAACTCTCCACGTATGTTTATGTTACTCCTTGTTTAGTCTTTGTTTTTGAAGATTTTTTTATTTTTTATGTTATAATGCCTTGTTGTGTGGCTTTTGGTTGCGTGAGAGAAGCGGATAATTTTCATCAGTAAGTATTACAATAAATTTTGGCTAATTTCTTTCTAATTACTTGGTAGCGTCAAATCACAATAAATATTATGAAATCTTTAAGTTATCTGCTTCCTTATAAGCTCAATAGGCCTCACTTTGTGAGCCAAATTACAACATTTATTATAAATTTACTATTCAAGAACGGTTTACTATAATATGCCTCAAGTTATGATCCAAATTACAATGTAATGATTGATAATTTCTTATAATTTCAACAATATAATAAATGATTAAATTGAGGACACAAGTTTACAAATATCACCAATTATTTATTAATGATTGAAGATCAAATTAGATACAGTTAATATTTACGGGTTAGCTCAAATTAAATGTCTGTTAATTGTTCTAGAGAATTGATTATCTCTTACATCACTCTTATCTCGGGGGGTCAGTGCCGACTCTTCCCAATTTTTTATGAAACAAATTAATTATCAAATAAAAGTTACTTAAATATAAAAGATTTTAATTGAAACGTGGAAAAGTATGAATAGTACAAGTTGTAAAATGTGTGAATGTGTAGGTGTTTGTGAGTGTAATATATGGAAAATGCAAATTCTTAATTATAGTCCAAAATCTCTTGCTCAGTTCATGTACAGGTTAGATTAGCTTTTAAAAGTTTGAATAAATAAGTTCTTTTACTTTGAAAATGAAACCAATAGATTGTTTTAAAACTGTATCACCAATTAATTAATTTACTGAATTGGATTAGTCTCACCCAGTTTATAAGGTTATCTTCTTGTGCGTAGTGTTACGAATAATTATTACTTATTACTTCACTTTAAAACAAACAAAAGTTATTTAGTTAACGTAGAACAGTTAATTATCACTTCTATGATAGGCTTCACTCTTGTAGTATTCTGGAAAGGTCTAGTCATACGTTTGCCTTCTTTGGAGTCTCAACAACCATTAAAAATGCTTGGAATCCAATTGGGCTTGCTTTAGGCCCTTAGGGACTGGTACATAAGGCCTCATAAATTTCACATCTTCTGAGGATTTGATTGTTGTGTTAAATTGTGTGTTTTTTTTTTAATATCGAGTGTTTGTTTTGTGTAATTTTAATTAAATTTTGAGGTAATTTAGTTTTACAAATAATACAGAATGATAAAAGGAAAGAGAAATTGATTAAATAAAATATTAAATAAAAATACCTAAAATGGCTCCTTGTACAAATTATTCCTTAACATCTAATATTTACAACTAAAATTATACATTCGGCATTTCAAATTTGGTTCCGTGAAGGTACGGGCTCAAAAAACACTCGCAACTCAGTGCTGCAGCACAGAATGAATTAATATCCTTAATTACTATAGTACTTAAACAGAATTATTTTGAGCACAACGGCAACTTTTACACCCAAGTTGATGGACTGGCAATGGGCTCTCCACTTTCAGGCATTCTGTCAGAAATATATATGCATCATTTTGAGGAATCGTTCATTTTTTCGGATAAAAACAAACAGTTGAACAAAATAATATATTATTTTAGATACGTGGACGACACTTTATGTCTGTTCAACGGTACCACCAGACAATTGGATGTTCTACATAATTACCTGAATGGATGCTCAAACAACATAAAATTCACAATTGAAAAAGAAGCCAACAAATCAATTAATTATTTGGATTTAACAATAAAAATTGAGAATAACGCCCACACTTTCGATATCTACAGAAAACCCACAACCAATGACCAGACAATTCATGCCTCTTCGAATCACCCATACACACATAAACTGTCCGCTTACAATAGTCTCGTTTATCGCCTCATCCATACACCACTCAACACTGCTGGTTATAATAAGGAATACAACATTATCAAACATATTGCCATAGCTAACGGTTGCAGGCCTGAAATAATAGACAAATTGATATACAAAGAAAACCTAAAAACCATCAGGCCTGTACCGCTTCTCAAGAGTAATACAACCAAAAAAACATACATATCCATCAAATTCGGTAAGAGACTTGAATTCCAACTCAGGAGAGAGCTCATTAAGCATAATATAATTTTATCATATAAAACGACTAACAAATTAGAAAACTTTTTAGGCCTAAAAGTAACTCCAAAGTCAACAGAAATAGTTTGTCTGGCGTATATAAAATAACATGCACTGATTGTGAGAAATTTTACATTGGCCAAACGGGACGTTCCTTTGCCAAACGGTTCAAAGAACACATACCACGACCAACAATAACTGAACAAAGATCCCACTTCGCCCAACACCTCATGGACCACGATCACAAGTACACTTCAATAGACAATAACCTAAAAGTACTTCATACTTGCAAAAAGGGCTATCTTTTGTCAGCGCTGGAAGAATTTGAAATATACGCCGCAACCAAAAATAAAAACCAAAACCAAAACTCATTGAATGATAAGATTAACTATCGGTCCAACGAATTGTACAATATTGTGATCCGACTGAAGGAGGGGTTAAGATTGCTTGACTAACAGACCGCTTAGTACGGTATTGACGATCGCCCGGTGTACATGTTCAACCAGTGCGGCAATAATAAAACATTAATAAACTAGACTAGGGTAACGATTCGTGGCGCCATACCATGATTATGTGTTTTTATTGTGTCAGTGTCTTTGTGATAATAATTATAATTTATTTATTTATGACTTACAGTCCAATAACATTGTAATTAAATGTATAAATGTGCCAATAATATATAGAAGACGACGCCAGTACAGGCGGAATTAAATCAAATAAGGATCTGAAGATGACGGTATAACCGTTGAAACCGGTCATCCTAACCAGGACACATTTTGGATTGTCGACGGAATGATACAAGGTAATTAACCTATTGTAATATTAATCACGTGTTCGTGGGCGGAGTAACAAATATGGCCTACGTCTGTTTTAGACTATAGCTGACATTCAGGTTACCTTTGACTAATTATATCGGCTTAATGGTACTTCTTCTGGGATTTTAATAAAGACATTTTATATGTAGAATTTTCCATTCTATCTGATGGTTGTGTTCCTTTTTAACTTTGAAACTTGGTTTCGTTGGGATTGATTGTTTTATTTCTGACTTGGCCTAGATTTTGTATATCGGCCTAGTTTCGGTTGGATTTAAAATGTAAATTTCGGTCGATTGCTTTGTTATTGAATTGATATTATAATTTGTATTGATTGGTCGATTGATTTAGATATATTCTGATGTAGGAAAGAGATAGATACAAGGTCGGGAAATAATTTTAATTATACAAAATGTTGTCGAAAGTCGGGTATTTCAATGTTATTAATTTAATGTTTGTGATCCTGGCCGCTAGATGTCGTTGGTTCATATTATACCTGAATGGACTTCAATTGCAGTTTTTTCTGTCTCTTTCGCAATCATGCGTGTTTAGTTTAGAATGACTATATTTCTTATTAATTCGATTGATTATTATTATGGAAGTATATTTCGAATTGTTATAGTATCTATACTAATATTATAAAGAGATAAAATTTGTTTGCTTGTTTGTATGTAGGGGGTAATCTCTGTATGGGGGTAATATCTGGAACTACTGAACCGATTGAAAAAATAGTCTTACTAATAAAAAGCTACACTATCCCTGAGTAAACATATGCTAGAATTCATTTTGATAAAAGCCCTTTTTATTTCAATATTTGTAAATTTAGTCGCAAAAAAATCTTAGGTTAAGCCTAGACTGATGAATGATCACATGTATTTACATTTATTACCATAGCAACCAATTGAATAAAATAACAGATACAACATCTTCAAACTGTGAAGTAATTATTTAAATTTATAACTTTTAGGTTAGGTTTTTATTAAAGTGTAGACCTGAGCCTTGCTGGTTCTTTTAAATTTTACTATAACTGCTGTTATAAAATATACAAAATAATTTGATTTGAACATCATTAGTTACCATCTTAGCTTTGGGGTTATTATTAATATTATTATAAAGAGGTAAAATTCTTTTGTTTATTTGTTTGTATGTAAAGGATAATCTCTGGAACTACTGAACCGATTGAAAAAATAGTTTTACTAATAAAAAGCTACACTATCCTTGAATAACATAGGCTAGAATTAATTTTGATTTAAGGGTTAAAACAACCCCTAAGACAATAAAAATTAATTGTTATATATTCCTTAAACAGTTAGTGAGCTGAAAATTTGTACATTTATATTTTACAACATACATAAAAAAAGTATCATAGATTAAAATTTTGTTGTGTGCTGCTAAGGGGTGAAAATGTAGTCAAAATGTTGATTGTTATACTTTCCTTAACGCTAGAGAATAAACCCTTAATAATTTAAGGAATTTAAAAATAAGAAATCACTATGTTACATCCTAATTAAAATAAATAAGACATATTAGAATTTAATGGGGAAAAGGTTTTTTCTTCAACAGATCACTTTTTAGAACAAGAAGCTCATTATCCATTACTTTTAAAAATCATAGTGGCATATTATTTTAAAATAAGGATATTTCATCACAAATGAGATCAACAATCAAATCCACAAAAATAAAATGAGGTTGAGAAACAACAAATTAGTATTGTTCCAGGGACAATAACTTTTTTATAATAATCTATATTTAATACTTAAATAAAATATGTAAACATAAATACATTTCAAAAAGTTCATTTTTTTAATGAAACTTACCCTCCTACCAATTATGTTATGTTAACTCCTTATAAACATTCGGACAATGAAGTAAAACCAAATTGCTACGTTTCTACTATTTATTTTACTTAAACTTTCACACAGTGGACCATGGTTTAAATAAGTTATTTACAACAATGTTATTGTTGAAACCTTGGTTCACTATGAAATAAATGTAATATCAAAATCGTAATAAATGTGTTTTATTTATTTTGTTCATTGTCCGAATATTAATACGTTTCATAACATTTAGAATTCATTAAAACAATTATTAATGTAATTGCATTAAGTAGGTCTAACTGACAACTATTTGGGCTTAAGCCCTTGTAAGCTTCATTTGCACAAAAAAAAAAAAACACATTCCACAAAACTCTTTATGAGAGCAAAACAGTTTCAATTCATCAGAAAAAGGTAATTGAGAAAGCGCTTGTGAAGGAACTGAGAGGGCAAGAGAGTGGGGGAACAGCTAGAAGGTTTGACTCACATCACTCCACCCCGCCCGGCCTTGGTGCCGCTTCAATTCATTGGTGCTTTAAATGTATTCATTGGTTCTACTGTATTACATGTTCTGTGCCTGGATCATATATTTTTCGTTTATACAACTTTAAAACCCCTATAATGTAAGACTACAATCGAAATAATTATACTGTAGTAACAAATTGGAAGTAAATTTATTTTATTTTAAATAGCCTCGAGATAGCTTTATTTAGTTAGGCACAGTACTCGAAATAAAATAAACAATTTTTTTTTGTTTTGTTAGAAGATATAAATATTAATAAGAAACATACGTACACGTAAAAACGATGTATTGTTTTACAATTCCTAACTTGGTAAGAATAGTTCCGTAATCGAATAGAAGTAAGAATTTAGCGTAAATTTAAATGATATATTTTAGGAGCTATGTTGAATTATTGTAAGTACGTATACAAATTTAAAACTGATGGGATTTAATTAAAGGTTAAAAGCTAACATGTAGACTATCTATATATATAAAAGCCAAAACCCACTGACTCACTGATCACGATTTCTCAAAAACTACCGAACGGATTGGAATGAAATTTGGTATGTAGCTTCCTCTAGGGCCATAGGTGCTCACTAAGAAAGGGTTTGAAAAAATTCGAAATTTTAGGAGGGGATTTGGGGGGGGGATCAAAGTTATTAAAAAATTACTTCTTCAAAACTACCAAACGGATTGGAATGAAATTTGGTATGTCGCTTCCTCTAGGGCCATAGGTGCTCACCAAGAAAGGGTTTGAAAAAATTCTAAATTTTAAAAATTCTAAAAATCCACAAAACTCTTTATGGGAGCAAAACAGTTACAATTCACCAGAAAAGGGTAATTGAGAAAGCGCTTGTGAAGGAACTGAGAGGGCAAGAGAGTGGGGGAACAGCTATGAGGTTTGTCTCACATCACTCAACCCCGCCCGGCCATTGGTGCTGGTTCTACTATATTACATGTTCTGTGGTTAAAACTCAAATCTTGAATATTAATAAAAATGTCATGAAAGATTAGCTAACAGCAAATTGCTGTGTTTATTGTTTTTAACCATGTATTTAGTACAAAATAATTTCAAATAAAATGATTGGCCTATATTTTATTTTATAAAATAACAAGATGATCAAATTTAAAGACTGTGATAGGATAGACGTAATTTAAAGGTCAATGCAAAGAAGTAATTATTACTAAATACAGACTGTCCAGCAACTTTCAGAATAAGTCTATGTAAGAAAACTGGAATACAATTAGCTCTATCTAATATAATGAATATAGTTTAAAATACAAGGGTTAATGGCCCTTAAAAAATGATACAATTTGCACTAATAAATTATTGGCGTTAAAATGCAATGGTAAAACATCACGAAAAAATGATGCTTGAATACAATTTGCACCAAGTTTAAAATATAATTAAAAGCTCACCTGCAAAAGTTTGTGAAAGAAAACAATACTCAAATACTATTTGAGGAACTTCTATTGTTAAAATTTAATGTAAAGAACAACTGCAAAAGTTTGCTACAACATCGCTTGAATGTAATTTGCCCTAATTTTATGAATTACTGTCATTAAAACATCATTTAAAATTTAACGGTGAAAGTATGACAAAAAAAATTGCATGACTATAATTTGCAGTATTTTATAAACTACTGGCATTAAAACACATCAGCAAAACCCCATGAAAGAAAACGACATCCGAATATAATTTGCATTCATTTGATAAATTACGGCTGGAAACCCTGTTTATTGATAGATTAATTGCTTAACATTAACAAGAAGAATATGTATGGAACAATAACAAATAATAGAATTTAACGTCAACATATCTGTCTTCTATCCTATCAGAAAGTTAATAAACGGTACCAGGAACTGGCACATACTTTCTCACAAACATATTTAAATTATTTTTTATTTTTATTTACTTTATTTTTTTATTTTAAGAAAGAAGAATCTCTATTTTTCACAGAGATAACAGTACATTATAATACAGTATTTATCAACATTTGAATTACAAAATTAAATTAAACTTACAAAAATAAAAATAAATTATACAATAATCTCTATAAAAAATCTAGGAAACCCTATAGGCTCAGCAAGCACGGATACAGGGCAGAGGGTCATGGGGGTCATGACCCCTCCCAAAACATTTTTTAAGGCTTGATTTATATGTTTGATTCAACCCTACAAGCGCCAAATAACACTATACTGTCGTCTCAGCCCGCCGAGCAAGTGGCAAGCAGCATTATTATTATTATTGTATCGTCTGATTGTGTTGAATATTTCACCCACTATAAACCATCCAATCCCAATAAAACCAAAACTATTGGAAAGGAAATGTTTTAAACATTAATTTTCGTACTTACAAATTTGTTCTAAAACGTATATTTACATATTTAATTATGCAATTAATCATCGTTTGTAATAATTGTAGTTGTCTAAAAAGATGACGCCGCGCGAGAAACAAAAAGAAAAGACACAAAACTTTTCACTTTTCTAAGGCTCATAATCGTTAGACAGACTTGTTTTGAAAAGAATATAAGGTCACCTTTGGATTCGGCAAGATTTGAACTTTCTAACATTGTCTTCCAATCATTCGTCACAATTTGTTATAACTTATAATTTGTTGGATATGATGTTTTCTGTAAACCCTTAAGATTTGGCAGTTTTTCAACCAATGAGCAAGCATACTTTGTAATCGATATATCTAGTACAAATCGATATACTTGTACATTGATGTTTATATAGATTTTATTGTAAATTCTATATTTTCGTTTATTTGGCGCATTATGCAAGATAATGGCCTAAACTGTTTATACTATTAAATTGTTCAAAAACTATTAATGCGACAAATTTCATCTTCCGCCTGTCTGAAGTACACATACTAAACAATAATTTTCCAAAAGATCTGCCCTAAATATTGTAAATTAACAAATATATGAACTTCTGAAAAATAGTAACTTTTAAGCGTTTTCCGACTTTTCTCGGTGAGAAATGGTCCGATCGAGGTTTTCAAAAACCATTTTGTAGGTTTTTTAATTCTCTACAAATGTTTCGTTGGAAGTATCGTGATCCTCGCATAAATTTGTATAATATCAACGAACAACCCAAAACGTCCAAATGTATTGTTATTTTTCTTTATAAAAAATGAGCAATAATTTCTTTGCCTGATAATTTTTGTATGTTAAACACCTAAGTGCTACCCTTTAAAGCCACTGTGGATGTCGCTTGCTGAAATTCAATAACAATAAAAAATCTCTATTGGTTGGGCTAAAATTGTTTTACGGAGCGCGCCGCTGTATGGAGTTGTATGACTTCAATAAGTGAGAGCTTGTGTTAAGGTGTTTTAAATTTAGTAAAACAAAGTGGATTTAATGATCGTGTTGTGGAGTTATGATTTTAGTACCGTTCCTGTTAACTCTTCAATAATTATAGCTTATTTTATTCTTTAATTTGCAAGAAACTCATGCACTTTCAAAAAAATATTTATGGCCTAGAAATGCATTAAAAAACTATTCCACAGAGTTTATACATATTTTTTAATTCCCCAGACCCGTTGTTGTTTAATTCTTGGTAATGTTGTTTTCGACTTCTTATGACCCCTCCCAAAATGAAATCCTGTATCCGCCTCTGAGGCTTAGCCTGTTTCGGGCTCTCCAGAAAAAAGAACTCAAGCAAACTCCTAATGTGCTTACAATGACTGTAATTAACAACAAAAAAAGTGCTATTACATAAGATTAAAAGGTGGAATTTGTGAAATGCATTATGAATTAAAAAAAGAAATATACAATAAAATTCAAAAATGTTTGCAAATTTTTGACAGTATATCTAATATCTAATTTTTTGATCCTAATAACTAAAAAAACTAACACCAGCAGCAAGACTCAACGAATGAGAGATTTACCAACATCAAACAAGCACTTCAAAAAAACACTCCACATCATCCAGAGAAAATAACCAGGTTTTTAGTTGCGTTATAAATTTTGTCTTAGATTTTATGTCCTTTAAAAATGTGGGAATCCTATTAAAAATATTTGGTGCAGAATGCAAATAGCATTTCACAAAAGCTTCTTAGAACGGACGAGGCAAATCTATATTATATTTAGACCGCAGTCTTTGTCGGTATACATTCTCATCAGATAAATTCTGCCCACTTCTGAGATAAAATAATTGTAATACTTTGAAAATATATAAATGTCTAAAAGGAAGAAGTTTTAACTGCCTAAGCAATGGCAAAGATTGTGAATTTCTAGGGACTTTTAATGTGCATCTTATGAGGTGTTTCTGTTGAATAACTATTGGCATAATATTTTGAAAGTAAATGCCGCTCCAACATTCAATACCATACTGAATTCTGGACTCCACTAAGGCATGGCACATTTTTTTAGTCATCCATAAAGGACACATATTTCTCAAAAGGTAGAAACTACCAAGACCGACAAGTAACTCTTGTTTCAATTTATCATCATGCATTTTCCAGTTTAACCTCTGATCTATAAACAAACCTAAGTACAGATAGCGCCAATTAGGATGGAGCGTGAAGAGGGGGTGTGCAAGTCTCCTACGCCGGCTCCCATCACATTTCCCCTCTCGCGGCGGAGTACCGTCAGAGCCGCCTGCTCTACCTATTTATTGTCTGCTATGTAGTCGTGTTGATTGTATATCAACACTTTTTGGTAGTGATTGTACCTAAGACTCACAGTCGAATAGGAGAGGGTAAGACGTTATGGCGCATGCTCAAGTAACGCTTCACGCTACTTGGCACTATCTCTACTTTATGGATTCAACATTCTTGATAATATCACAATCATTCTTACATTCATTTATTGAACCACATCCCGTGTTATGATACTTCCCAGATTTATCAAAAGAGCCTCTCCCCTGTATTTATTGATTTATCAAATAGATTAAAAAGTATATAGCTGCTCTTGGATACATTTAAGAACATGTTGTTTTTTAAAAACTACAGTTGCAAAGATTTTAAATGATGTTCCATTGAAATTCTATTTCTTATTAAGACACACCACAATAAGACAAAGCTGTGTCGTCTGCATATGTGGTAACTTTACCCTTAAAGCGAGCATTGCATAAGACATTAACATATATTATAAAAAGCAAAGCACCTAAATAGGAACCCTGCTGAACCCCAAAATTAACCACATTACTGCTACTAAAACTGTCATCAATTTTAACGCATTGCATTTGACCAAGCAAATAACTCCTGAACCACTCCCCGTATTCCATATCTATGTAATTTGGCGAGAAGAACAGAGTGATCTACAGTGTCAAACGAATGTTTTTGAGAATATGGATAGTAACAAGATAGGTCTAAAGTTGTTTGGGTCCTCTCTATCGCCATTCTTAAAAATTGGAACAACAGCATATTTCAATTTAGAAGGGAAAACACCAGTCTCAAAGCTGATGTTGTAAATGTAAGTGAGTATTAGTGCAATTTCCTCAGCTACAAACTTAACAAGGTTAGTACTTATACCATCATAACCAGGTGCCTTTTTCACTTTAAGAGACTTTATTATCTTTACAATCTCATCTGATAAAACAGGAGTAACAAACATGGATGCTTTCTCAGAATCTGTGCTAAAAACTTCATTATACCTGTTTATAGAATTTTCAAATATTTCCATCTTTCTTGTGTCTACTTCTACAACAGATAAAAAATGATCATTGAGAACATTTGCAATATCAAAAGATGACATGTATTCGCTGCTTTCACAAACAATTTGACCAATACTGTTTTTATAAGAATGTATCTCGCCTTTTAAGTATTTTACCAATTTCCATTGCTCCCTAATATTACCATTTTTAATATTTAACTCATTCATGTAATAGCTCTCTTTGACATTTCTAATTTCTTGATTTAACTTATTTCTAAAACTAACATAATATTTTTTAAGGATAATATTACTTTTATGTTTTTTAACCCTCTTATTTTGTTTATTCTTATGATCAATCTTACATGCTAATTCATCTGTAATCCAATCTCTTTTAATTTAGTTTTTTTATTTAACCCCTTACATAGTTCTTTACTACTATCCAAACAAATATTAAAAATGAAAATAAATTCATCATGTCATAAGCTTCCGGTGCATTATTCTTGGTAAAAACTGTATCCCAATTTGACGATCTAAATTCCTTTAAAAAAACATTATTAATTCGTCTGACCCCCTCTCCCTTTAACTAATTACGTCTATTACTATAATTTCTATTCTGATAATGTAAGAAACAATGCTCCAACCAATCATACTATGATCAGAGATATCCAATCTCTATATATAAAAGAAGATGTCCTGACTGACTGATTCATAATCAACGTACAGCCAAAATTATGATAGCTATAGACTTGAAACTTCCAAGGAACGTTAATAACACTATGTAGAGCGCACTAAGAAAGGATTTTGCAAAATATTGACTTTAAGGGTTGAAAATGATTAAAATACTGGGGTTCACTCACACATCCCTATAACAGATAAAACAGCTGATTCAAATCAAATACTTAGTAAATTAGTAACACAATAATTCTAGGAGTGGCCTATTTATAGTGAACCAACACATTGTAAGTTTAGAGTCTTTTATATGACGAGCCCCAAAGTTGGCTGCGCCAATTTGTAAGATGCGCTGCTTAAAAAAAAAAAAATAATAAAAATAACAAATTATATAAACTTGATTTGATTTGCAAGACTCTACTTTTAGTTTTATTTTTATCTCGGGTAGTGAATTCAATGACCTGATTGATATGATGGTGAAAGAATCAGATTAGGCCAAACAAAGTAGACGATTTAGAAATTACCTTTGACATTTATTAATATCATAAAATATGCGACAAAAAAAAAAAAAATTCAAATACATACAGATATAGACTATATGTTTAAAGAGAGCTGTTAATTTATTTAAAAAAAGAATTTTAAGTGCACTGTACTTACAATAAGCAGACCACAAACTTAATTAATTTTAAAATAGAAAACCCACTCGCACGCGCAAACTTTCATCGTAGCCTAGTTCATTGTCATGTCCGATTTACTGTCACATTAATTTAAGCGATCGCACTATACACCATTTGACTATGAGATACTACATTGTACTTGTAGATCAAATAATAAATGTTACATGATTAAACTGTTAACAACGTATAACGCGCAACACTTCTAACGACGTTCACTGCTTGACTTCTCGTTTATAAGTACAAAATAATAAATGTTACATGATTAAACTTTTTAACAATGCGTAGCGCGCAACACTTCTAAGCATCTTCACCGCTTGGACTCTAGTTGACAAGTGTTTAGCGCCTTTCTCACACGCTACATTCGGCTGGCGTCTCTTTCCTCTTCACCAATCAGAAAACGTTTCATCACATAGATGTTCAAAGTTGCGTCAGATCTTTTGGATGCTAACTATGCGTTCTTTCTGTGGATCTTGCGTGTGAACGCACGTAGGCCGTTTCTCCAGGAATTGGCTTGCAGGTGTTCGTTTATCTCGTCTAGACTTTTGGACGTTGTTTTTCTAACTGCGTCTTGAAACTCGTATAATTTCCGCGTCTTGGCGTTAGTACATAGACTGTCTACCTTCTTAAACCCTACTTTTAAATTTAAAATAATTGATTTAAAAATTGTCTGCCTTTTATTTTTATTCTACTGAAATGTACTTTAAAATTGTCTGCCCTTTTATATTTATTTCCTTTACTTTAAAATGCTTCTAATTATTAAGCTCTCTTTCTAAAAAACATTTGTAATATAAATTAAGTTAAATTCAAAAATAAAAATGCTCTCTTTCTAAAATTGACTTATGGTCCTATTCTATATTATTTTATACTTTGGGAAGTTGGAGATCTTACAAAACCCCCTCAAACATGAGACAAATCTTCCAATTTGAACTCATGTTTGATGACTCCCAATCACCAACTTGACAAAGTACACTTCAACTCAAAATCTCATTACATAACACAATAAGTTTATGAATTCAAATTTCTTAAAATAAACATTGATACACAAATATAAAACACAAATCTTACATTCCATTTCTCTCCGAAATATGAAGTTACTACAATGCAAAACACAAAAAATCTTACTTTAAATATTCAAGTTCAAGTTCGAATTTCACTTCACTTAAGAAATTTCTGAGTTCAACAGAGTTCGAAATTCACTATATAAGAAATATTAAAAATAAAAAAACACATGAATACACAAAATAAATCAATATTATATCAATTAATCAATATTATATTTATATACATAATTTTATACACAACAGGTATGTGAAATATTGAAATAAATTCAAAGTCTGGCATTCCCCTTAGAATTTACTAAACCATTATAACCTTCTTATAACCTACCCACTGGTGCCTAACATCTATCATCCTATCTTGCCACACCTATGATAATTTTCTATAATTAAAGTAAAATTGAGTTTCATTCAACTATCTACATTATTGAATACCCTTCTGGTATTCCGCTTTCATGTTTCCTTCTGATAACTCGCAGGACACTTGTGCTGTATCTGGAAATGACTTGCCTTCGGATATGTGCCAGTTGGTATCTGTGCCTACTCAGTTCAACACAGACCTGTCACACACCTTCCAACAATCCACCCCCCTCAAGCACTGCCTATAATCCTATCGTGTTTTGCCTTGTTGGTTGCATGAAACTTCTTTCACTCAACTTACTTATTATAATTAAAATACATCTATGTTTAACCTCAACTCAATTTAATTTACAAGTCACAAAATTATCAATTATGAATTCTCAAAATATTTACTTTATAAAAAATAAACTATTCTTCTTTAACTTAAATCAATAAACTTGTTTCATTCTTTTAAATTTCTTAAATCTGTATTTTCAGGCAATTTTAACTTTATTAGGCCTAGCCTATACTTCAAAATTTCACTAACACCTCTTTAAATTAACCAATATCTATTAAAAACTTCCTTTAATTCATTTTCTTTCTTAAATAACATTTATTTTAACTTTTAATCTTTAAATTCCAGTATACACCAACTTTAGAGTCCTTGTCGATTTTATTTGTCTTCAAACTAACATTACTATTCTTCAAATCTTCATTTCCTTTCAGCAAAATTATCTAACCTCAAAATTAACTTCAAACTTCTTCATAAACAAACGATGATTCACCATTAAAAACTCGCAGAAACATAACTATAGGAGAACTTCCTATACGAAGACTTTTTCTTCAAAAACAAGTAGATACCATATAACCATAGGAGAACTTCCTAGGCGAAGCATTCGCTTCTAAACTCGCAGACGTAACCTCTAACTATTCCTCAAACAACGACATTTTTAGTCGCAGAAATAACCTCCAATTAATTCTTCTAAGATCTATTTTGCTTAAATTCCATGTTCTGATGACTTGACGCAGACTCCTTTTTTAGCTTTACACTATTTATTCAATAATCCATTTTTGGATAAAACCTCAAATTACTTATTACCTTTAAAACTTAATTTGCTTTCAAAAACATCTCTACCCCCACTCAATTATGTTATTTAAGATTCTAAACTTTTTAAACTCCATTTAGGCTATAAATTATATTTCCTTATTAACTTTTATTTAAAATTGCCTTCATTATACCATTTATTTTTTTTTAGAAACAACCTATTTATTTAAAATTCACTTTATAGTATTCTTTAAGTCAAACTTCCTTACCATATTTATCAACTATCACTAAAAAACAACTTATTTATTCCTACGCTATCTGTCCAAAATTTACTTTGCACCACCCTTTAAAAATAATTAATTTTATCCAAACTGTACAATAACACCACTACCTTAATTCAACCTTCTTACGCGTATTTTTCTTAAGCCTTTTTTTATTACATTACTTCAGTATTCTAGACAAAACTTTTTTGTCCGTAATCTTTCTTACGTTTCCTCTCCGGCATCTTCAAAACATGTAGACTTAACCTACGCTTACTTCTTTTGTTTATCCTTCCGTAGAAATTTACTTTCCTATAGCAAAACCTATAATCCCATAGTGTTTTCTTTTGTTTACCACTCTTCCTTAATATTTCCAAAATTTTCTCTACATTATTCTCAATACTTTCACTAATGTACAAATCAAACAATTCTTCTAAATTCACTTTGAAATTATACCTAGGCCTATTTACTTTTACTTTCTTAAATTTGTTTCCTACTTTTACATTTTTCAAACTTACTTCCCCAATGTTTTCTTCTAACATAACCTCTACTACTTTATTATTACAATTAGGCCTATTCACAATTTCTGCTTCCATTCTACTATTTTGTTCAACTTGGATATCTGTGTCGACCACCATATCATTAGCTACAACTAATTTACCATTTATCTCACTAACCAGACTAACTGTGTCATTTTCAGTTTGATTACTTTCTTTATTTACTGTATTAATTTTAGTATTTAATTCCTGCCTTAACTTATTATTAGATTCTTCTACTTTATCAATTAATTTCTCTAAGTTTTCTTTTAGTTGAATGTTGTCATTTTTTAATTGGTCAAATTTGTCACTTATATTACAAAAATTATGTTTAGTTTCTTTAGCTTGTATGTCAAATTTTTGATTTAATTGCAAGTTATTTTCATTTAAAGACTGAAATTGTTTATTTAATTGTAAGTTATTTTCATTTAGTGTATCTTTAGTTTCTTTGGCTAGTTGTAAGTTATTTTCTTTTTGCTCATCAATTTTCTGCATTAACATTTGTAACATTAGGCCTACATCTAGTTTATCTGATTTAATTTTATCTTGCATTGTCTCTACCTCTACAGAAGAATCTTTACTTGCCATGACTTTGTTTTATTGTAATATTTCCTTTCTTAAACTAAATAATCTACGTTGTTTTACCTTCACGAAACCCCCTCACCTTATCATTCAGGCCCTGTAGTTGGACGCCATTTTGTAAGTTTAGAGTCTTTTATATGACGAGCCCCAAAGTTGGCTGCGCCAATTTGTAAGATGCTCTGCTTACAAAAAAAAAAAAAATAAAAATAACAAATTATATAAACTTGATTTGATTTGCAAGACTCT
>JAGFPH010000042.1:364430-404708 GCA_018207615.1 Philaenus spumarius
TTTATACAATGAACTAAATGAAGTTACTTTTTTTGTTCAACAAAGTGATAAAACATGTTGATAGATGAGATTAACGCCAATGAGATGTTAATACCCCAAACTGTTGTATCTATCATTGGAGGTGGGGCCTGCCTTTTTCGAGCTCTTTCTTTTCTCTTATTTAATACCCAAGAAAGGTGTCAGCAGCTACGAGAAACAATTGTTACGTATGTGGCTGAAATTTGGAATAACTTTGCTGAGATGTCTTATAACTCCAATGGCGATAATTTTTCAACTTCTGTGGAGTATGTACGTGAAATGAATCAACATTCAGTATATGCTGGTTATTGCGAATTGGTTGCCGCTGGTGAGATATTTCCATTTTTGTTTGAAGTTTATTATAATAATAATCTTTATGCAAAATTTGGTAGAGACACATTTCCCGTAAAAAGATTGCGCCTAAGTGGGAATATTAATAGTGGTCATTTTGACGTGCATTTGCCTATTTCCAAAGACAATGTTTCACAAAATTCTACATTAACTATTATGTCAAAAATAAAAAGCGTCGTGCTAGGTACACAAACAGAACACGAAAAAAATCAAAATATTCAAGCTGTGAAAAAGTATAAACAAACCAACCCGAAAGGTAATCAAATAGCTGTGGAAAAGTATCAAGATGATCACCCCTATTTAAATAGATGTACATCAGCTGCATATCAGATGCGTCACCCAAAAATGCATAGAGTAGCAGCAATTAAATATCAAAATAATCACCCAGAGGTGCACAGAGCAGCAGCCGTTGCCTATCAAAACAATCGCCCAGAAGTTCACAGAGCTGCAGCATCTAAGTATCAAAGCAATCATGTTGAAGTTCATAGAGCATCCCAAAATCTATATGATCGAAATAATCCAGGATTTCGGGCAGAAATTTGTCTGCGCATATGGAAAAATAAAAAACTTTCTGGTCTGGCCTATGATCCTAATATATATAGTTTATAAAAATGACATTGGTATTATGAGTGAAAAATGTCGGTTTTGCCATGCTCTTAAATGGAAAGGAGAGACACTTGATATGTGCTGTAGTTCTGGTAAAGTACAGCTTGCCACTTTGCAACCTCCACCAAAACCACTATATAATTTACTTATTGGTGAACACCCTGAGCAAAGCCACTTCATTGATCGCATTAGACGGTACAACGGTTGCTTTCAGATGACATCTTTTGGTGCTAAACAGATTGTTGAAGATGGTTTTATGTCAACTTTTAAAGTGCAAGGCCAAGTTTACCATTTATATGGAAGTTTGCTCCCACATTCAGAAGAAGAGGCTAAATTTTTGCAAATCTATTTTGTTGGTGAAGATGAAAAAGAAGCTCGACTTAGGTGCTCGAACTATCCAGATGTCAAACTATTTTTAGTTAAACAGCTGCAAGATATGCTCCATAGTGAAAATAAGTACATTAGAGATTTAAAAACTACTATAGATAAGGTACCGGAGAATTGTGAACATTTTCAAATAGTGATTCATGCAGACAGAAAGCCTGCCAACGCTCATAGAGGTTGTTACAATGCTCCCACATCTAATGAGGTAGCTTTGGTAATAGTTGGACAGCAGTTCGAAAAGCGGGATATTGTCATTCAAAGCCACGATAATAAACTACAACGTATCAGTGAACTTCATAGATCTTATGATGCACTACAATATCCGCTTATGTTTTGAAACGGAGAAGATGGATATTCAATAGACATTTCACAATGTGATCCTACAACGCGAAACTTCCTTTGAACAAAAATGTATCTGCTGCCTGTTTTTATGCCTACAGAATTATGGAGAGGGAAGGAGAAAATAACTATTTGCTTCGTTATGGTGCTTTATTAAGTCAGTATTTAGTTGACATGTATGCCAAAATAGAGACAGAAAAATTGAATTATATCAGATATCATCAAAAAAGGCTTAGGGCAGATAACTATATTCATTTAAAAGACGCCATAGGAAGACAAGACGTTCAAGCAGATCAACTTGGAAAATTAGTAGTATTGCCATCATCTTTTACTGGAGGACCTCGGTATATGCATGAACGGGGTCAGGATGAAATGACTTACGTCCGACATTATGGAAGTTCAGATTTATTTATAACATTCACTTGCAATCCAAAGTGGAAGGAGATTCAAGAATCATTGCTACCTGGGCAAAAACATTATCATCGTCCTGATATTATTGCAAGAGTATTCAATCGTAAAGTAAAAGAGTTAACAGATCTTTTGTTTAAAGGCCAACTGTTTGGAAAAGTTCGATGTCACATGTATTCTGTTGAATGGCAAAAGCGAGGCTTGCCGCATGTTCACATATTGCTATGGTTGGAAGATAGAATTTCATACAATATGATAGATAAATTCGTATGTGCTGAAATTCCAAACCCTGATGAAGATCTACTACTTTATGAGATAGTCAAGTCTAATATGATACATGGACCATGTGGCATTTTGAATAAAAGTTCTCCTTGCATGAAAGATGGGCGTTGCACTAAGTATTATCCGGCTATGCTTCTTCAAGAAACTCGAAGAGGTGAAGATGGATATCCAAAATATAAAAGACGATCGCCAGATGATGGAGGTTTTAAGGTGAACATAAAATCAGTAGATTTGGACAACTGATGGGTAGTACCTTATAACCCTGTTTTGTTACGTACTTTTAACGCCCATATTAATATAGAAATAACCAGCTCAGTAAAGTCTATAAAGTACGTTTGCAAATATATTACTAAAGGCAACGATCAAGCAGCATTTGCTATAGAGAAAAAACCGAGATAGATGAAATAAAAATGTATGAAAGTGGTCGATATATAAGTAGTTCCGAAGCAGTTTGGAGAATTTTAGGATTTTCAATTCATGAGAGGTATCCAGCTGTCACTCACCTTGATGTTCAACTAAAAAATGGACAACGTATTTACTTTACTGCGGATAATATAAATGAAAAACTTATTCATCAACCAACAACAACTCTTTTGGCCTTTTTCGAATTATGCCAAAATGACGAATTTGCTAAAACTCTACATTACTTACGAGTGCCTTCGTACTACGTATGGCAAAATAAAAAATTTGTTCGGTGTAAACGAGGAGAAGCTGTAGAAGGTTGGCCAGGAGTAAGAAAGGATCATGATTTAGGTAGAGTATACACTATTCATCCCAATAACGTAGAGTGTTATCCTCTCCGTCTTCTTCTTCATCACATTAGAGGCCCAACATCCTTTTCTTATTTAAAAACAGTAAATCATATTGAGTATCCTACTTTCCAAGCAACATGCAAGGCGCTCGGGTTATTAGAAGATGACCAGCAATGGGAGTTTACTTTAAAAGAAGCTGCAATAACAAGCTCACCTTTTAAAATGCGGGAACTATTTAGTGTAATGCTGGTATTTTGCCATCTCTCCGATGCATTGAGTCTGTGGAATAAATTTAAGGGTGATCTTTCAGAAGATATTATGAACCAATTGAACGGACAACATTTACAAAATAATCCATCAGTAGAGTTAGTATACAATAGGTGTTTAGAGTTACTTGAAGATTCTGTTTTAGCTTTAGGTGGACTAAACATGAAAGAATACGGTTTACCTAATCCAAAAAGATCTGGTGAAATTTTAGGAAACAAAGATTATGTGAGAGAAACTAATTATGATATTGTTGCTTTGAATGAAACTGTATTGAAAAACGAAGCCTCATTAACAGATGAACAACGGATCATTTATGATCGAGTTTTAGACAGCGTTGAATCCAACTTAGGGAAAGTTTTCTTTTTAGATGCTCCTGGTGGAACTGGTAAAACTTTCCTCATTAACTTGCTTTTGGCTAAAGTGAGAAGCAGCCATAACATTGCTTTGGCAACAGCATCATCTGGTATTGCTGCTACATTATTGGATGGAGGGAAAACCGCACATTCAGCCTTTAAGCTGCCATTGAATCTAAATTATACCACAACTCCTTCATGCAATATCAATAAACAATCAAATCTAGCAAAAATTTTACAGGATTGCAAACTGATTGTCTGGGATGAGAGCTCAATGTCACATAAAAAAGGCTTCGAAGCTTTGAGCAGATGTCTGCAAGACATTAGAAACTCAAAGAATACTTTGATGGGTGGAGTAACAGTTCTTTTAGCAGGAGACTTTCGTCAGACTTTACCAGTTGTACCGAGAGGAACTCGAGCCAATGAAGTCGAAGCTTGCATCAAGAGTTCATATCTATGGCCTCAAATAACGAAATTTTCGCTCACAAAAAATTTAAGAGTTTACTTAAGAGGAAATGTTACTGCTGTGCAGTTTTCTGAACTCCTGTTACAAATTGGAAACGGCGATTATCCAGGGTCAGAAGGAAAGATTACTTTGCCTACAGGATTAGGCACAGTAGTAAGTACTTTGGAAGACCTGATATCGAGAATATATCCCGACATTAAAAATCTCAAAGATAAATCGATTGACTGGCTATGCGAAAGAGCCATTTTGACTTTAAAAAATGACACAACTTCTGAAATTAATAATATTTTATTAAATTTATTTCAATTCGAAAAAATGCAATATATGTCTGTTGATTCAGCTTTAAAAATTGATGATGCAGTACAATTTCCAACAGAGTTCCTGAATTCTTTGAACCCGCTTTGATTTCCACCACATGTTTTAACGCTTAAAGTTAGTGCACCTATTATGCTTTTGAGAAACCTTTGCCCTCCAAAACTGTGCAACGGTACACGTCTGTGTGTGACTGCCCTCCAGAAAAATCTTATTGAAGCAACAGTTATTACTGGAAGTGCCAAAGGTGAATCAGTTTTCATTCCACGCATACCTATGATACCATCGGACTATCCCTTTGACTTCAAAAGAATTGTTGCAACTTGTATACAGCAACTAATATTACTTTAAATAGCTTATTGACTAATTCCAATATTAGAGCATCACAAGATAAAGTATTAACACTACAACTTAAACAGTGATATTTGTGACCAACATAAACTATGACCCCTCCAGCCCTGTAAGAATTGTTAAATTTGGATACATTTTATAACCATCAATATTATAAAAATTGCTTTCCTCATCATTAATTCATATCTCTGTAAGAACAATAATAACTGGGATTTTAGACAAATCATTAATATGCACCAATAATGAGTCAAAATTGGAACGGTCACTTCTAATATTTTGATGTAATAACAAAAAGTCTGTTTTCACTGCTAGGTAAATTTGAACAGTAAAATTCATTCATTATTTTATACAGTTATAAAATAAACTACTGTACATACCAGAAATCTCATTGATACTATCTTATTATTTCCTTAACTTATCTTAACTTTTCTAAGTCCTCTTCACACGTTAACACTAACTTGAGCTCCATCTTCTTTCCGCATTAACGTATCTTTATTATTAAACAGATTCACTGTGACTTCATAATTGTAGGTGGGGAAGGAGAAGAGGTGATATTAAAGTAGAAGATTAATTAATAAATATTGTTATTATTAGCTAGAGAGAAAACTATTCGATCGATTTCGAACAAATTAGTACCAAACACGTCAATTAAGCCTGTATAGATGCACAAAAAAAATGTTATGAAAACAACCCCCTTTTCGGACAAAAAACCTCCAAAAATCAGTTATTAATATTATTATTAGCTAAACGTGAATTTTTAGAAAGATGCGGTTTTTTGCATATGGTAGTGTACATTAAGGGCTTCAAATAAGCCAAATTTTATCAAAATTATTAGAGCCGTTTTTTTATTAAAAAATAATAACTGATTTTTTGGGGGGTTTTTTGGCCAAAAAGGGGTTGTTTTTCAAAATTTGTCAAAACCTTTTTTTGCTCATCTATACAGGCCTAATTGACATGTCTGGTGCAAATTTGTTCAAAATCGATCGAATAGTTTTCTCTCTAGCTTTGTATACATACAGACATTTTGTAAAAAAACACTTTTTTGGACTCAGGGGGTCCCAAAACTGATATTTCCACAAAAATCTTAACATCAAATTTTTTTGCGATCACTATACTTTCTCTATACTGTAGTATAGCGAGAAAGCAAAACCATGTCTGGATGTGATAAACCACCAGTGGAAGTTTAATGATTACAGAAGGTTTAATACTAGAGATGGGTCAAATCCAAAACTTGTATACTGATTAAATTATTAACCTCAAATTATTAAAAGTCTTTATTAAAAATTAACTGATAGCACAGTTGTAATGTTTATGTATTGTTAAATCTTGGATTTAGAATTTAATGCAAATTTACTTTAAAATAAAATTTTATTTTATAATATTAAATATAAATTAAACAATGACTGTCCAAAATAATATTCGGAAAAGAAAACTTTTAGGCTAAAATGTAAAAAGTCATTTTCATTAAATACTAGTGTCTAGCAACCTTCAATTAAATAATTCCTGTCAAGCAGCTGTTTAAGGAACTACAAGAATCATACAATTATCTGATCAACCAATCAGAAGCATTCATGAGAGTAAAAAAGATTTCACACCGAAAATTATATCCAAATACAATTTGAGAATTGTTTGAATTACCGGCCTTAAAACATAATGTAATTATGGTGAAATTCGTGGACGTGAACGACAGATGAATACAAATTATGATAATTTTATTAACTGCATAAAAAAACAACTTAAACCATAACGCCGAAATAAAACAAAAACCAACAATGGCCATAAAAGTTACCACTCAAATCTATACAATCCGGAAATTTCAGAGTTCCTCCGAAGAATTCAGATTAAAAAATTAAGGATATATTATAAATAAAATCTCTTAAATCTTATAGAAATTGCTAAATTGGAGGACCCATCATATTTACAGTAGAATCCCGGTAATTCGAGTTGCGATATTCCGAGGTTCCGTGTAATTCGAGTCACAAATAGTGCCTTCAATATACAAGAAGATCATAGGAACAAACTGTTACCACCATGCCGAATTCCCCACCCCTCTCTTACAAGGTCACTCGACACCTCTCTGGGTATGTTTAAAAATAAATCAGTTTCACTACTGCATTGTGTGTTTACATTTGTTTTTGCAATGTCTGGTTTATTGTGAAACATTTCACTTAATAAATGGAAGTGTTTTATGTGCTTTTTTACTTTTAATTAAACTTCCATTTATGAGGTAAGGTTGTGTTCAGAATGGATGCGTAGTCTGACGACTAAACGGTCGTGTGTACTTGAGCGTAGTCGTCAGAGTGAAACAAACAATGAGAAACAGGTTCGGATGGTCATAGTGGAGAGGACTTAGTCTTGCGTAGTCGTTTGTGCAGGTCAGACTGAATCCGTGAAACAAACTCGTTTGTTTTTTATTGCATAGTCGTATGACCAAAATGGTGTTTACTATACTGATCCACTGTGATTGTAAGAAAATCAATTATGTTATTTTGCAAATTAGAGACGAAGTCGTACAACTATCACGCATCCACTCTGACGAGTACACACGACCATTTAGTCATCACACTATGCACCCATTCTGACCACAGCATGCATATGTACAAGGACTATAAATGGTAGTTTATTTTAACCTCTGCATTTTCTGTGTAATTCGAGTTTCTCACAATCCAAGGCACTCTCGGTTTCATTCAACTCGTAATATCGGGACTCTACTTAATACAAATTAAGATGACCCTTTACTAAATTCAGTGTAATAAAAGGGTGAATCAAATATAAACCAGACTTTTTTATATACATTTATTAATCATGAAAAAATCTTAAAATTTTCTCCTGCGCGCTTTATGTATTTTCTGCAGCATTTTGGAAGCTTGTATATCCTTTCTGTAATGAAACTTTGATGTTGATCAACTAATTGTATGTGATCCTCGACTTCTCAATTGGTTTTAGATCTTTCCCCTCAAAGTGCTTCTATCAAGGGCACAAAAAAAATATAGTCATAGGATGACAAATAAAGGTCGAGAGTAGTTAAGATTTGCAACCTACCTCTTTGATTTTCAGTTAACCTCGGAACCCATCGAGCATAGACTTCTCTTAAATCATGACGATGGCATGAACACTCCCACTGCCAATGTCGGAAGCAATTTCATCAATAATCAACTGTCGGACAACTGTAATAAGGTCACAAACTGCACGGATATCATCTGTGAGACTTGATCTTAGGTGTCGATCATGACTTTTATTTTGCACTGAATTTGCTGGACCAATCAAACATTTGAGTCCGAGACAGTGTAGTTTTCTCAAATTGTGCACACAACCGACAGTGTTTCAATGGTTTCAATGGTTTAACATCTTTCTTTGTTAAAAACTGTATTATAATTCATTGTGTATTAGGCAATGAAATAGATAAACAACCCACCAAGTGAGTTCCTCATAACACATTAACCAACTCGGCATTGTTTTAAGTAGCATAAGTCCGGTTTATATTTGATTCTCTCTCTCAGTACAATCACACAAACATAACTGCAAATTGAGGTAAATAATAAATTGAAAATAACTTGATGAATGTTATGTTGGGCAAAATGTGAAAATTCATAATTATATAGAGTTGGTCTCCACCATAACGGACTAATTGATGACGATGTCCATTGTAACAAAAGTTTGTTTTATTAAAATGAATTCAATTACAATATAATAAAAACTAACCTCAGGTAATATCCTACTTTGTAACTGAATTTCAGAAAATAGAGAGCAATAACTAGAGAAGTGAGAGAGCAAGATAAGCCTAATATGGACATCTCGCACACAGAATAAAGGCAGCAGTCTGGGTACAATGTGAGTGCGAAATGTGTTCTCTGAAAATAAACTCTCCAGCTCATTTTCTTCTGAAACAAAAACATATAATTGTAACATATAAGAAATATACTATATCAAAAATCTGTTCATCAATTTCCCGAATTAAAACTTTCTTCATGTCGTCTAAAAAATGTGAAATTAAGGTTTCCTTGTAGATAACAAACAGTTCCAAGCAAATTTTTAAAAAAATATCTAAAAAATAACAGATCATAAAAATATAAACATTAAAAAAATAACAACCAGTATATTAAATATACTACACTCTAACCCCCAACAAAATTCTTACAAAAATATTTGTTTACTTGTGAATTGGAGTAATATTTTGACTATTAGTAAGCTTTATAAATGTCATATTCAGTTTGATATTTTAATAAATTTGACTGATGGACGGACAAATGAGTGATCTTATAAGGGTTGTTTTTTTATTTTTTATGTATGGAAATCTGAAAACAAACAAAAAATACCATTTGATGGTGTAAACACTTGTGGTAGAAGATGGAGTTGAGCTGTTGTGTCAAGTAGAACCATTCTTGAAAGTAGAAGTGAACCCAATTGACTGGCAACTATATCTTCAGGAAATCTGTTTAGCTTACAGGTTAAGTCTCTATAACAGACAATAATAAGTTTAGTATCAGGAACGTTTTTTATCTGTTGGCCAAACATATTTGATGAGATTTACCCTTTCCCTGGTATTCATAATTGACACCAAGTGCCTCATACCAGACCTCTTAAATGGACAAATTTGTCACTTATATTCAAACT
Organism: Philaenus spumarius; assembly: GCA_018207615.1. Classification (NCBI taxonomy): domain Eukaryota; kingdom Metazoa; phylum Arthropoda; class Insecta; order Hemiptera; family Aphrophoridae; genus Philaenus; species Philaenus spumarius. The sequence goes on from JAGFPH010000042.1 coordinate 373,934, forward strand.
ACGATAACTAATTAACTACTATGCATGAAATTTTTACCATATCTTAATATTATATTGGTATTGGTATATACACAATTTGTATATTTACTTACCTAATATAGCACTGAATTTTTTTTAAGTCCAAATAAAAAACAAACTGAAAAATAAGTTCACTCATAGTTATAACTTTTACAAAAATGTTAGGAGACACTTTATATTTGTTAGGCCATAAACTGTCTGTTTTATTTATGTCCAATTACTACAAAACTACATATAATAAATCAAAAAATTAACCATGTATTTTAAATTCAATCTAGCCATGTTTTACGTGACTCTTGGTTTACAAAAGTTGTGCTATAGATGATTATAAAAACAGATCTAAAACCGTTAACAGCTGGAAGAAATTAAAAATCAAATACAACTGTACTGTAAAATGTTCTGTGAACAAGTTTCTAAAGTTAGTTTTAAAATATTCCAACAGATGGCGAAGTTATACGCATTTAAATTTCTGCTACGGATTAGTATGGAAAGACAGGGAGTAGAAAAAATAAATCGCTACGAGTTACTACGGAATACCAGGGAGAGGGTTACTCAAATTAAGCACATGATTCACACTAAACGAGACATGATATTAAATATTCAACTAAAAACATATTCGGAGAACTTTATATAAGTTGCAGTTAATAAGATAAGGTTTATACTAAATGTGTTTGCACTATATGCAAAGATGCTTATAATTATTTAGCACAAGTATTCTTTCTTTGTTGTTGTTGCTTACAGCTAGCTCGGATCCCAGTCTATGTTCTGGCATCACACACAGTTTATTTTTATTTTCTATGAGCTCCTTCAATCACTGTCCAGTCTCTAGTTTACAAGAAGGTGTTTTAGTCATACTTAAATTGATCTCATGACACCATGTCATTCCTCCTAAGGGTAGATCTTAAGCTGGTAGAGGTGTGTGGCAAGGCGGACAAAACAAATATTGAGGCAGAACAAAGCCACCAATTGTTTTTGAGTTTGCAATTGTTCATCTTCCACTTCAGAATTAAGTTCTCCCAGATTTTACGATCAGAGTTGTTCTTAATACTGAATTTGTCATTCATTCATTTTCTTTCTTATAACGGTTTTGCAGTTTTTATATCGGGTAAACTTTTTGGTTGAAAAAAAAGATGCCTCATTGCCAGTTTATCTGCAGCCACGTTAATCAGTACTCCAATGTGTAAGGAAATCCTATATAATACAATGCATTTATTAAGTTTTTGAAGTGTATGTTGTGTGTCTTTTGTTTGTATTTATAGAGTATGATGTTATCAATTTCTATATGTTAACATAAATTTACAAAATTTAAGAAGTAATAAAATATGATCGATATCATACCTGAAAAAGTCTTGCTTTTCGGCATCAGATTTAATAGGAAGATCAACCAGGAAGTTATAAATAATAAGGAAGTCATGAGAGAAGAAAGAATGCTCTAATAAACTTGATAGAGAAGGCCTTAGTGCACTTTCAGGATTTTGTAATTGTTTCTTGCAAACTTCTAAGAATTCTGTTAACCCAGGAACTTCTTCTGTATAATCATAAAAACCAAAATAATTAATGGTTACATTAAAAGTCCAACACTTCTGCAACCTTTAGTCTGGCATGTTTATAAGCTTTAATGTAAACTCCTCATTTTTAAATTAGTTATATTCAGAAATTTAATCTAACTGCCAAGCTATCTGCTTTATTATAAATGCATCCTATTTTAACAAAGACATAAGTTTAATTCTGTAACTTCCTCAATAAAATTCGTTATTCCAGATCTTTATTTGTAGCCATTGAGCAATATTTGGCAACAAGTCAGACCCATACATACCAGCAGTTAAGACAACCAAGAAGTACATTAATTAATTGAAAGACCATCTAACCATAACCTCACTTGGGATTAAATCTTTAAATTAACTTTGTGTGGCTGTATTAGCATCAAATTACAAAGTGCTAGTTTAATAACTATATGGTATGCAAGGAGCCTTTCTAAACATTTAACAGCCATGATAAAAATGCTACTTGTATTCAATAACTAATTTATTAATATGTTTTACTTTTAAGATAGGATTACTAGCACGTTTTGTTCTGTTAGAGCGATTGATTGCATAATTAATGCACAGGTTAGATTTGGGTTTCTAACCAGTGTGTTGTAAGGCCCCCATAGGTGTGCCCCAAAATTTCATGGAAAGCCTTGTCAAAAATAATCAAAAGTTGTATATCTCGCCTCTGCATGCCTTCCTCCCCTTAACGGTTAAACCTCAACTCTTCTCTCTCCAAGTGCTTTGTCAGTCGGTGCAAGCAAAGAACAACAGACTACCAATCTCTACTCACTTGTAGTACTGTAGTTTCTGTCATTTCTAATCGTTCAATATAATATTACCCGTAGAAATCTCAGGGGCTACTAAAGGAATTGTAAAGTAATTGTAAGGTAGCTTTTCAATTAAGAAACATAATTTAATGACAAAGATGAATTGCCAGGCCCATTGTGTTTGACGAGTACAAGAGCTTTTTTTAAAGTAAAATTGAAAAATTACGGTTGATGACACTGCATACTAATTCTTCTAAAGTTTTTAATTATTTTAAATTTTTTTCATTGACATTAAGATAAGGATGTGATTCCTAAAATGGGCAAAAGCCAAATTTTGTTACCAGAAATAGATTTTGATCAGCAATTAGCAAAATTCATATGTGCTCCAGTTTTTGAAGTGAAATAAAAAAAAAAATCTTTTTTCTGCTGGATTTTACGTTGTTTCAATTATATAAGAATTTATGAATGAGCAATGTACAATAGGCTAATTGAATATTTTGAGATTAACAATCTATTTTATAAAGAGTAGCATGGATTCAGACTTGAGCGTTCAGTAATTACAGCACCAATTTTTACTTTGTTATACATGCTGTGGATAAGGGAGAAAAGGTTTTGGGGCTGTATATGGCTTTAAGTAAAGCATTTGATAGTGTATCACATTCAAAATTATTAAGTAAACTTATTTATATGGGCCTGTGCTTATGTGGTTAAAGTCTTATTTGACCAACAGATAGAAGTTTGTGGAAATCCTACATCTGAATAGCAAAAATCAATGGATATCAGCTCAATCAAAGCTAAAAACCATTAAACATGGTGTGCCCCAGGGCTCAATATTGGAAACTTTGTTATTCTTATTTTGTATAAAGAACAGACGATGCAAACTTAAAAGTCAGTAGAAGATCTAATGATCAAATTGAAACAATAACTAGTTATAATTTGGGTAAAATTTATAAATTATTTTCTAAAAATCAAGGTTTATTAAATTTATTGAAAACAAATGTCTTGCACTTCAGCATTAAAGCCAAAAAGGAATCGCTTTTGACTAACCCCAAAAATCTATAAAGATGGAATTGAACTGGAGGAGGTTAGTCAAACAATTAGTTGTTGACAATAAATTGAGTTGGGATCTTTACACTAATTTTGTCGCAGGAATGGTTTCTTCTGGGCTCTTTCTTCTACATAAGTTGTCAAGGATTTGCAGCTTGAATAATGTAAAAACAGCTTGATTTTGACAAGATAATTCAATTATAACCTTTTTCTTTTCTATTTATGGAGCAACTTCATGTTACCACCAAATTAGAAATATGGAAAGACTATTAATTTTGCGAAAACACGCAATTGAATGAGTTTTCCTTTCATTAATCCGGATGCCAGACTAACAGTCAGAGCTCTATCTATATGAAAAACTTTACAGTGCTTACACATCTAAATATTGTCAGTATATAAATGACAGGTGTGACTATATACAAAAAATAATAGTAAAGAACTAATTCCATAACTGATATCCGCAGGATTCCATTTTGGGCCATTCCACCGTCACATACGGGACATTTCAACTTCTGTTTTCAATATATTTAGCAATTTATTTACTACTTCATTATTTAATTTGACAATGAAACCATTTTTTATAGCTTGTTATATGCCTTAACTATTTTTTCAGCCATAGAGACAATAATTAATGCAATTGTGGAAAGTATACAAAATAAAATTGCCTTTGTCACGTAGGGACATGTAAGGTCAACCACTGTCCAAGATTGTGTTAGGGGCATATTACACTGTCAAAGTTATTTGTCAAATAATTTGTCAAAGTTTTATCAAAGATCTTTGATGAAATCTTTGACAAAGATTTGTCAACCAATACATATATTTGATATTAAATTAGATATATTTTGGGGTTATGTTTCGGTTTATTCTAATTATTTTATTAACTACTAGCTGACCCGGCAATGCTTTGCTATTGCTTAATTTGAAACTTTGAAAGCCTGTAATTCGTATCCCTGAGGGCCGATGTAAATTATAATGGGATTCTGCTCATTGCTTGATTTACCTAACCTAAAATTATATTCATTTTTTGATCCAAATCAGTTGTTGATCAAAATCAGCTGTTTTAAGCTTTTCATACGAACAGCTGTTTTTTGTGCCCCTGATAAAATCAAAAGAAATCTTTCTTCTTCTTCTTTAAGATTGACCTTCCATAAGATTAACATTGAAACTTTGAGGGCCACTGGGGCGTAGCTCTAATGTCCTAGGACTTCGGTAAATGGCCTAAAACCTTCCCAGGGTTAACCTGTGTTACTATGCAAAATTTCAAAGCAATCGGATGGACGGTTTGGTAACGCATAAAGGACAAACATACAGACGGACATACATTGAATTTTATATAAATATATAGATTATTACAAAATTACAGTTGAAAGATCGTAATTCATATATAATAACAGGTTAAGATTTCAAAAACTAATCTTAAAAAAATTTGTTAATACACTTTTACAATAAAGTAAACATAATAAAAGTCTCTTTAATGTTTTACAAAATACAAACTTAGGCTGTACTGCCAACCCCAATATTACAGACTGCAAAACATTATTTGTAATTTCTTCGGAATTTTTTTGATTTACATAGCTATTTTTATAGGCATTCATGTGAATGTTCCACAAACAATATTCTTTTTCACAATGTAAAATTAAAGTTTTCATAGCTTCAACACTCCATGTCAATTTTGCCATCGTATTTAAAATATAAAAATAAAGGAACAGAAAGAATATAATGAAAACAGAAAAACGTATATTATTTTGAGGTTAGGAGGTTACCTAACCCTGCGTACTATAATATTTTAGTACTTTATTCTTATTCTTTTTTTTTAAATCTTTGCCAAAGATTACAACATGTCAAAGATCAGTCAAAGCTTGATGAACGAATTATTTCGTCAAAGAATCATCAAATTTCTTTGATGTCAAATCTTTGATCAAAGAATTTGACGTTTATTTGATAGTGTAAAATGTACCTTATAGTCCAGGAGCATAATGCACATTTACCTAGTCCGTGGGTTTTTTTTTTTTTTTTTGAAGGGAAAGTGCGACTATGTGGAATGTCTTTATAGTATGCTACATAATGGTGTGGTACCGGGTGTTTACTTTCAATTTGAGCCGTTTGGTTTTTATGACATCATAAATCCAAGATGGCTGCCATATGTGACATGTATTCATTAAATGAAGAATAACTCCTTCCAGAGTGCTCATACACAAAATGTACACAGAATACTTTTTTGTTGGGCTTGAGCAGACGAACAAATTTGCTCCTTATAAATACCGTTTGCGAGTTATGGGCAATTAAATATTAGACGCTCGGTTTCGAACATGTGCTACCATCAGTTATTTCTTATGGGATGACAAACTAACTTTAACACAATAACAATAATACAAGAATTTATTTAATAATACAATGCAAAATGTTACTAATACATGTACAATGATACACAATCATTAATGAACAAATGATAATTATATGGCATAGTTATAAATCACAACTAACTCCATTATATAATAAATGTGTAGTAGTGACTAGTAATAGTTGTATACGATCTTCAAATCTGTTATGTATTGGTATAAGAAACATTATTGAGATTAAATTTTTCTGTTTAAAAAAATCGTCATCACCACCTAAGTCTCCCGATGAATCATCATGGTTAGTATAGTCATCATCATAGTTGTCACACATATCTTTGTCTCCTCCACACGCACATAGTTAAGAGCAATTTCGGTTGTGGGCAAGGCATTTACATGGTGGAGTACACTTTCTTTTAATACAAGAGCACCTAATAAGCTAAAGGACTGTCTCTGGAGCGCATAGTAGCATACACATTACAGGAGCATAATGGTCGTTTGTCTCTTTCAATTCCCAAGCAAAGTTTAATGGTGAAGGCAGATCTGGGTAAGGCTGATCAGCACGGCACCATTCTATGGTTTGATAATGAACTCTATCAACATATGGTGTTACCAACTCTTGTTGGTGGCAAGTTTTCTCCTTGAGTTTCTTTCTTTGTGAACAACCACCATCTCAGTTCTCCAATGTTTGATATATTTGTGCCAGGGACATAGACTTGGCATATAAACTTTTCTATTAAAAGTCTATCCATATTAAGAAAATTGTCTAAACTCCAAGATTACGATTACTAACAGCTTCAAGAATGTCGTCATCTGCTTTACTGAACACTTTCCAAAAAGAGGTTTTCGCTTTCTTTGCCAAAGTTCCTGTGGTGTCAGTTCCAGACAATGCATGCAGACCTAGTAATGCTGAAGTTTTCTTTGGGTCCAAGGAATCAGTTACTTTACTGATATTGATCATTCTTTGATTTTGACCAACTCCAGTTACAAAAATTGTGCTACAATAGCGGTTGTTACTCTTTCCAACCTTTCCATACACGTTACCTGTGTGGAAGCAGTCGTCGGACTACTGTCTATGAGAGGAAGCACACAAACCCTCATTTTTTTCATTGGCTTATTCACCAGTAATTGATATGCAGACCACTTAGGTAAGAAAACATCACCTAAAGAAATTTCATTATCGTCTTCATCAGGATTTTCTTTTTTGTCATTAATATGGTCATCCAGACTTGCTGTCATTTCAGTATATCTGTCAATACCACTAACATGAGCCATCATCCATACGAAATCTTCAAGTTTGCTGCAATACATCAATTCTCGATTTCTCCGATTGTACCCAACGCTGGGCTGAACTTTAGGCAGACTAACTTTCTGTTAACTTGTAAGGAGTGTCTTTTTGGAAGTCAATATTATCAGCTGCAAAGAAAACAAATGTCCCTACAATCAGGTCTTGTGGTATGTATATGCCTCCATTTGACTCCATACATTTAATAACTTCACTCGCAATCTGAGTTTCCATTCTGAGGATTGTACCATACTCGATAGAAGTTCCTAAATTATGAAGAAACTGAATTAGAAATTTGCTTCTTGTTTCTGAGTGAACAGTAAGCCCCACAGCTACCTGCAATGGCATATTCCATGTATGTCAAACTTTTGTATCTATTGCTGCTGATGCCTGGTGAGGTGACATCATTTCATATATCAACATTTGGGAGACTCTTTGAGCCTTATTTGACGAATGTGCATCTTTCTTGTTTTCACATTTCATATCCACGTGGCCCTGGATGCACTAATTAAAAAAAATTATAAACTTGTTTTGGAATAACTTCTTTTGTTTCTACTTCATTAAGGGACCCGCTGAAAGTCCATTTCTCAAGTTTCATAACAAAAGCTCGTAATATCCGAGCTGCATCAAAGAGGATTTTCATGTCTTTGTCTAAATTTTCATATGCATCCTTGGCAATAGCAAGACTTACATCCGCTGTAGCCTTTAGTGATACACGCTGTGGTTCGTTCACTCTCTTCGGTTTTCTAAAAATAACACCAAAACACTTTCGAGTTCCTCTTCTATCAACTTCTTAATTGGTTTTCTAGACTTAATTTGTGATTCGTCCATGCCATTATTCACTGCTATGTGCGGTATATACCCTCAATATCGGTCATTGTTGTGATGTTACCTTTAAGAAGAAAGCCACTGAGAGTGGATATGAACTCTATATTAGTTGCACGCTCATGGATTGTAGAGGTTCCACGCTTAAGTTGATATTTTGGTCTTAAGACATTTACTACATATTTGTTCCAGCATTGTTTGTGATATTTAATGTCGCTTGCATGGGCATCTCCAGGATCTGTGCAGTCACTTAAGCGCACTTTAAATATTTCACTGTTAGACAATTGGACAGCTAACTTAAAGACGCTCACAACTTTGATCTGTTGCTATGCAATACAGTCTGTCTTTGTTTTTCTCTCCTTCATCACAAAAAAAACAGTTATTTTTGTAATAGGCGGGTGTCTTAGATCGTAAAGTGTATGTAGCCTTGTCACTGCTGGTACTCGCTTCTAAATTTTCCTTAGGTTCACACCGTTTTTCTTCTTCAAAGTGTTTTTTGCTGCGATTCATATTCGCCGTATGAGTCAATTTTTTGTAACAGTCTTCTGCATTTGAGTCTTGCAGCTGCTGTACACTCAAATTTCCAAGTCGACTACTAATATGCAAATACTCTGGATCTAACCATTCTTCTCTTTGTTTCAAACACTGGAGAAGTTTTTCAAAGTTCAATGGATTAACAAGAGGTGATTTACTTTTAACTTGGCACAAAATACACAGATTATAATCCGTTGGTGGTCGGATTTTTTTTACTGAAGGAGGTAGATCAACATGAAGACAACTGTGGATGTCGGACGAACTGGCCATTATATCGACTCTCTTCAAAGCTTTATAACGGAAAGCGTTATAAAAATAAAATATAATTGATTAAAACTGTTAAAAAAAATGTGGTCGTCGAAAAAACTTGAATGAAAAAATAAAAAAATGTTCAAACTAATAAAAAACGATATATGTGGATTATTACTCACCTACACTTCATTACTCTTAATTACCTTTAATGCTCCTCGCTTATTATTCAACTTCAACATATTCATCTTTTCTTAACCTCCACTATAAAAATATTCATTATACAAACCTCCTTTGTTTCAACTTACAAATCCACATTTCACCTTAAAAACCTCATTTACTTTAACTTTAAAAAAAAAACTTAATATTCCAAATATAAGGTGTCTCTATGCCTTTGATATCCTTTAATTATGCATATCATCATTTATACAAAATCTTTATTACTAATTTAATTTCTCAGGTTGTGAATCCTTGACTGTGAAATTACACGCTAGATGGGCATCATGGTTAACAAATGAAATTTAAGACATCGTGGCGAAACAACTACGTTTTTACTTACTCATATTCACAGAAAGAATTACACATAATTAAACAAATCATTAACATTTGTTTTTAGGTAAAATAATTCTTCAGAACTTAATATAAAATACAGTTTGTAACCATTAAAACAAGCTAAGACGCAATTGAATTTGAAATGAAGTTATTTCTGAAAAAACTAGAATTTATATGCAGACTAAAAAAACTATCCTTTTATATGGCCATTAAAATTTATAAAATGTTTGAAAAAACTCAGTTTATACCTAGGATTTATAAGATAACTTTGGATACTCCCTTACACTTGATGATCTCGACGCACTAGAAATGTAGTCACATGGTCATATATGCACAAGTTCAATTATTAATTCAATAATTACTCATTGAATTTCTACGCCGAAGCGCACACCAACGTTGCACTCTTCACAGTTTACTTTTTAGCCTTCATTTCTACTATTTCACATTACAAAACCATACTTTTGTAAACATTTCTCTCTCAAGACACACAAACTCGACTTAACTCAACGCCATATTCTGTATTGAAGAAGCCGTACATGGCCTTTTTGATTAATGCAAAGTTTCACTATCGATTAGATCAAGTTCTGGTTTACACTGTGCACTGATATATACGTTCATGTTACAGTTTGTTTATATAATTTAGTTTTCTTCAACTTTGTGACTCTTAATTGTTAAAATTGTTCGTCATGTGACTATTTATTTTACTCTTTTAATTGTTCTCTTCATCCGCACCAGTTTTGTTTTATGATGAACTTTACTACACTTTAAATACATTATATATCCTTACTCATTAATGTCTTTATTTATTAAATATTTAAGTCTGCTCTTTCAATTATTTATTTTACAGTCTACTTAATTTTAATTTTATGTTTATCTGAATTATTAAGTTTTAACTATTTTGCGTCTTGAATGAATTTATACATGTATATATGATTTATAAATATTTATTATTGAATCTTGCGTCTCTTTATCTACCAGACCATTCTTCCTTGTTTTAGATGTTATGGGAATTTACTTGCTCAATATATATATTTCTGTTACATGGACTGTATGTGTCACAGCTTCAAACACTCAGTTTCACAATCTGAAGTTAAAAGGGACACAAATTATACAAACCGAAAAATAGAAGTCAGTATATATTGCAAAATGTATATTCAATAAATTATTTACTACATTTATTGTAGATAAAGGAGGTAAGAAATAGTCTAGTCGATAAATGGGAACTAATAAATATGTGTCGTAGTGGAAAACTGCCGGATAACTCATAAATGGTAAAAGGTATGAAAAAAATTATAAGGTCCAAATTTGTTCGTCTGCTCAAGCCCAACAAAAAATATTCTTTGCACATTTTGCGTATGAGCACTCTGGAAGGAGTTATTCTATTTAATGAATACATGTCACATATGGCAGCCATCTTGGATTTATGACGTCATAAAAACCAAACGGCGCACTTTAAAAGTAAACACCCAGTACCACACCATTATGTAGCATATTTATAGAGAGATTCCACATAGTCGCACCTTCCCTTCAAAAAAAAACCCACGGAATACATTATGCTCCTCGACTATTATGAATAGTTCTTGTACAGCTCTTTAACAATTCTTATGGGGCTGTATTTTTTTTTACAAATACACCTTAAAATATAACCTTTTAAAATATATATTTAGTTCTGAAAAAACCCTTGTATTAAGTATGATTTAATTGTTTATTAACCTTTGTCACCCTTGTCCCGTAAGGACTTGTACACTTATGAGTAAGGTTAATAAAATAATAAGTCTTATATCAAAGTTGAAACACTTGTGTAATGAACTGCACATCTATTAGTAGAGCAAATCAGTAAGTTTACAAGCTCAAATACCTAAATTATTGAACTTAGTACATTGATAATAATTTTAAATATAAATAGTTATAGAAAAGAAATATTGTAGGCTTTAAAATCATTATTGTTAAGAAACAAATGCCTACATCTGAAGATCATTAAGGTCAAGTTTATAGAGTCCTCTACTGTTGACAACTGTAGGAGCAGAAATAAGTTTAATCACTTCAGTCTCTTTATCATACACAATGCAGTCAGGTGTAACTGGCCATTTGTAATGTCCAGGAGCACCAGTGGGTACCATAACTGAAACCCTTATATTCTTTTCAGATACAGTTTCACTGATTTCTCCAGGATATAGCTGGTCTTCATATTTTACCAGAACCCACTGTCCTTCTTTATACTCGCTGACATCCGTGGCATCTATGTATGGGCGAAGATTCAAGGTGTTTCCATGCTCCCGAGCATTTTTCTTCCGCAAAATATTTATTTGCACAAGATTTAATTATGTGAAACTTAAGGATACCTGGTACAGCTTGTACATCATACCAATAGCCCAGTCAATAAAGGCCAAAAATCACCATTTGTCGCAACTAATTAGGGGAAAGCTGTTTTTTTATATGTGATAGACCCTTATGAGACATGTATTTTCTCAAAAGTCCCTTCCTCTACCCCCTCCACCCCCCTTAAAGCGTACAAATGCAGAGTTTCACTAGATTACTTACAAGTTTGTTAATACTCATCGTAGCAAATTAATATTTTGTAAATGGGTTCCTTAATACATATTAAACATATTTTGTTCTTATACATTTTTCGTTTAAGTTAATATTAAGGGAGCTATTAAACAACAAACATAAAAAAAATGGTTTCTCAAAGCCTATAAATTTACTTTATTAACTATATTTTTTAAATTATTTAAAATACACAAAAACGGTACAAATAAAAGTTGTAGTATGTATCTTTAGCTTTAATATGATGTGAATAATTACTTTTTAAAATTTATCGCTTGCTCTTGGGACGTCGTCAATGATATGGCTTGCACGCCGCTCAAGTGGTCCGACGCAGGTTTTATAACCGCTTCGCATGGATATATGTACATTGGATGTTGCAATATTATTTTAGTAAATGGGTGTGCTTATATACTGTTTGTATATAATGTATTGTAAGTTTAGGTTTAGATTGCAAGTATATTAGGTGAGTTTCCGTTTTTATTACATTTATATATTTAATTTATTGGTTATCCCTGTAATACAAATAATTTCAATAACAAATGTGTTGGAAGTTTAATACTTGTATTTTAGCTATTTATAGTTTCATTTTTACTTAGTATGCTTTTTCAAAAACAATACACATTGAATAAGTGAACACATAAATTTTATTTCGAATACCACCTATGGAACAGCCGCTGTTTCCGGATTGGCTTAAACCAGCAGCTGTCACATTTCCATGTGCAAAAGAAAAGGATTACAAAATATATTTTATATGACAGCATCACAGACCTCCCACCCACCCCGAATATATGTACCAGTCTTAAGTAGGCTCAAGTAAAAATAAGTAGGCTATTTATGTTACATTATAACGAGATTCTAAATAATAACATTATTCGCAATATTTATTTTCATAATTATATGATTTTTTATTTATATTAATGTTTACAACTTGCAAATCACTGTAATAACAAATTAAGCGATAATTTCTACTGAATGTTGATTAGTTACCGTATTTTCACGCTGTAGGGCAACTTCCTTATGCAAAGTCATTCATAGATAGAACTTCAACAGTCTCGGAAGCTGAGAGACGATTCCGACATACAAAAGTTTATTTCATGGCTAACTCAACACAACCCATTTACAAAGCTATCAGGATAGTTAGCGTCTTTAGGTTCAAGTGTCATTTCAGACGAAAGAGTAAATTGTGACTATGCATATGAAATTGGAAAACGGGACATGGAAAAAATGAAAGGAAAGAAATTTGGAGGATTGAAGCTAAAAAGGAAAGATATGGTCGTGACCCGAGCAAGTCACAAGTCAGTAACTATTCGAACTAACGAAGTTGCGCTAAACCCTCAACAACTTTTCAACAGGCTCTTATGTTTCTGTGACGCGAAAGTAAGTTGAAGTTTTATCTTGGATACGAGTTAGCTTCACAGCCACCTTCTTTATTTGATAAAGTCTCACTAAGCAAAGGATCAAAATTGTATTTCCTAAAAGTATTTACTGAGCATATCATTCCTCAAGGGGATGATGTCATTGATGGAGGCTTCCTTTTACATTGTGTTTCTTGGCCAAAGAAGGAACTTGTGAAGACATAATCCAGATTTATTACTCCGATGTTATTAATAGATATGAAAAAAAAACTCTGTAGTATTTGATTTATATCCTAAAGAATCCACAACAAAGGGAGATGAACAGGCAAGAAGATTGGACAAAACGTCATCGAGTGACATAGACTTTGATAGAAACACTAAGTGCATTTCAAAACAAGAGGAATTCCTTTCAAAAAAGAGCAACAAAAAACAAATTATTATTGAACAGTTAAACAGATTTTCGAAAGCAATTGTAGTGGGGTTAGATACAGATCTGTTAGTGTAACTTATGACCCTTGCAAATAAACAGGATAAACAAATGATCTTTCAAAAGGTAGCTTATGGTAAAGCATCAACAGTTATATACTACATCGTAAATCAACTTATTGATTTTCACAGCAGTACCTGGCAACATCTTTTATTTGCCTATGCAGTTTATAACGTTAAGCGTTATAAAAAGAAAATAATATTGTAAATAAACTTGTTAAAAAAATAAAGTCGAGAAATTTCCAAATAAAATTTTTTTTCAAATTAATAAAAAGATTATATATGGATTATTCTTTGCTCAACACTCATTTCACTATTCAATTCCAATTAAAAAACACTCTCTGTTCAAACTACTTTACTTTCAAATCAAAAAACTAACATTTAACCTCAAAAAACTTACTTTTTTTACTTTTGAAAAGTCTACCAATCTTCCACGTATAATTTCATCTATGCATCATATCTTTTAATTATGCATATCGTAATTTACACAAACATTTGATTCCAATTTGATTTACCGGTGTGTGTTTCGTTGCTGCAAAAGTACTCCCAACACGGACAATTGTGGGTACCAATGAAATTCAAAGCATTGTGACGAATAAACAAACTTTTTACTTGCTCATTTTCAGTAGATCTTTATACAAGAAAAATTTATCAACAACACATGAATTACAAAACATAATCTTACAATTTACAACATACAACTTGAAATTTAAAAAAAATGAGACGCAGTTTTAATTTAGAATAGAACTATGTGAAAAAATTGAATTTAAAATGCAGACTGAAAATGATTACATACTATGGCCAATAACATTTATAAAATAGTTCAAAAAGTTCAATATACACCTAGGCTTTCTATGATATTTTTTGATACTTGCATTCACAAGAAGTTCTTCGAAGCGTAAATTGGCGTCACATGGTCACAAATAGTTAAGTTACAAATCCTCAATAATCACTCGCTGAATCACAACGATAAAGCGTATGTAAACAGTACGATAGTAGAAGTTTATTTCAGTACACAATTCACCACTCTCTCCAACAAATAATCCATCATTCTCAATGAATTTATCAATCACCTAATGCCAGCAATACTATTCAATCGCCATCTTGCAAGAGAAGTCAGGCCAAACGGTGCAGTACAAGGCCTCCATAATTGTCATAGTTGCTTATGAGCATTGCCATCTATTTTGAGTCTGTGTTCCATTTCACTATGGACGTTTATCTTATTATATATTTTTTTTAACATGTGATGTGGATCTTTTAAAAATTATTTCTCTTTAAATATGTTATAAATGTTTGTTATGTGACCTTAACATTATTTTAGACTGTTTTTTTAATATGCACTGTTATTTTTGTCCATGTTCAATCAATTTTTACACAAGTATATAACACACTTTTGTTTACCAATGTTTTTTCTCTGTTCATTAAAATTTAAGTCTGCTCTTTTAGTTTTATACTACAGTCTGCATACATTTTTTATCTTTACATTTCTTAAGTTATTAAAATTTACTTGTTTTGCGTCTTTGATCTATTTGTACTTGTATATATATTTCATTAAATTTTGATTACTGAATCTTGCGTCTCTTTTGTTACTAGACCCATCATTCTTTGTTTAGACGTTATAGGAATTTACTTGTCTCATTGTAATTTTCTATCACACGGATTGTGTATGTCACAAATTACTGGATATGACACAACTTCTTCTTTCTTTAGCTTGGGGAAAGCAAAATTTGTCGATATTATCAAGACAAATATCCAAGCCAGAATTCAAGCAGAAACGTTTTTTGATGCAAATACGTCTCGCGATGAACTATTGGAGAAGGGAGAAAAGTTCATTCTAGATATGTACGGAACGGGACCAGCAAATGAGTAAATATTCAAGTTTGAATGAAGGCCGTTATTTCAAGTTCACTTCTATTAGCAGTAAATCAACGCTTAAATCCAACTTTGACGTAGTGAAATTGCCTCCAACGTCAGAAGCAGCTCACCAACATCTATTATTAAGAGTTTATCTACAAGTTCAAGTTTGAATTGGCAACATCCTTCAGCCTACGAACTGGGAATAGAAGAACGAAAATGTAAAAGGTAACGACGGGACAAAAAAGCTAGCGACGGGGGGGGGGGGGGGGAAGGTCTATTCCTAGCTCAAAGACATTTGCTCCAGATGACCCCCTGTACCTATTGCATTTGTAAGACGCCGTGTGGAAACTTCTGTAGATGCTTGAAATTGCAATGTGTGAAAACTGTAATGGCTTATCGTGTTATAATTCCCCTAAAATAGATGAAGAAACAGACGATTGTTTTTACATTTAAATCACCATGCAGTAGAAATTATAACTGGATTTGTTATTACAGTAATTTGCAAGTTGTAAATAATAATATAAATAAAATACCAATATAAAGCTGAAAATAAATATTGCGAATAATGCTATTAGGCCTATATTTAAAATCTCTTCATAGTGTAACATAAATACTTAAGACTTCTACATATGTTTTAAATGGGTGGGAGGTCCGTGATGCTGTCATGAAATATATATTTTTTTAATCCTTTTCTTTTGCACATGGAAATGTGACTGCTGCCGTTTTAAACCAGTCTGGAACACTGCGGGTCCATAGATGATGGATAATGGAAAGCCCTATTTATTTCATTCAATAAGGTAGGGTTAGCCCCCGAACCAAAACTGGCATTCAATTTAAAATTTATGTTTACACTTATTCAAGGTGTTTTTTTTTTTTTTTTTTTTTTTGAAAAAACATACTAAGTAAAATAGTAATCTATAAAAGTCTAAAATTACAGAATTAAACTTCCAATATATTTGTTATTGAAACTATTTTAATTAAAGGGAAAAACAATTACGTACACATATTTTTGTAATACAAACTCACCTAATTTACATACAATCTAATATATATATTATATATAAATATATTACAAACAGTATATAAGCACACACATTTACTAAAATAATATTGCAACATCCATTGTACATATATCCATGTGAAGCGGTTATAAAACCTGCGTCGGACCACTGGAGCGGCGTGCAAGCATTATCTTTGACGACGTCCCAAGAGCAAGCGATAAATTTAAACAAGTAATTATCCACATCATATTAAAGCTAAAGATACATACTACAACTTTTATTTGAACCATTTTTGTGTATTTTAAATAATTAAAAAAATATAGTTAATAAAGTAAATTTATAAGCTTTGAGAAACCGTTTTTTTTGGTGTTTGTTGTTTAATAGCTCCCTTAATATTAACTTTAACGAAAAATTTATAAGAACAAAATATGCTTAATATGTATTAAGGATCACATTTATAAAATATTAATTCGCTACGATGAGTATATTAACGAACTTGTAAGCAATCTAGTGAAACTCTGCATTTGTACTCTTCAAAGGGGGGTGGAGGGGGAAGCACAAGAGGGAGAGGCGGGGACTTTTGAGAAAATACATGTCTCATAAAGGTCTATCACATATAAAAAATTCAGCTTTCCCCTAATTAGTTGTGACAAAAAACCTTTATTGACTGGGCTACAAGGCTTCTCTTTGGCTATCATGTCTTCTATGTAATCTACCCCAAAATAGAAGACTTTGGTCTTACTGCAAACTTCCGAAGCAACTGCTGCAAAGTCTTTGGCAGATTGTATGAGAGATCCTTCACCTTGCGCCATCATCTTCATTCTCACCAGCCTCTTTGCATTGCCACCAACTCCATCCACAATACCTTTGGCATGTGATGTTGCAAAGTACTTCCATATTATATGTGTGTAATGTACTTATCAGATAACAGTTCAAGCATTTTTATCATAAATTTGTTTTTAAATTCAGAGGATGGGTCATCGCTCCAAATTACTTCTTCGTAATGTTTACCAGTACCATTTGTTTTTCTGAAAATGACATCGAACAACAAGATTAAAAATACAAAGATACTATCTTTGTCCTTGTTCTTACAATCAGAACAAATGACATACGTTTTGCATTTACCATCGTAAAAAAGTGCTGTGGTAAATAACATGGCGCTAGTGCGAGACCAAAGAGCACTTTGCAACTCATTCTGATACTCGCAACTGATTGACATTTCAAAATCTACCTGTAAAATACGCTTGGAAGTACTCTGTTTATCAGATTCAAATTCATCATGTTGAATACGCTTGGTATTTACATGAGCCAGCATCCTTGGGAAGTCTTCGATCAACTTATCGTAGATGTCACCAGCACTATCTTCTCTAACGCTTAGTTTAATTCTACCTTCTTCACTTTTCACCCATTCTTTCCACATTACTTGAAAATCTGGATTATCAGGAAGAGGCACTAGTTTTCCTCCGCAACATTTTTCACAGTTGTTCTGCCAGCAAGAAGAATTAACATCGCTATCACATAAAACACTATTCCAAAAGTCATTGCAATACTGCACTTTTAAAGATTTTAATTTTAAAATAAAATTTTCATGTATTACATTTGCACTGTTCTGAAGGCGTTTCCTTGAGCAGCAAGACATTTTTTTATCTTAAGCTGCAAAACTTGGAGAAACCGATTTTAATCTCTTTGTGTTGTTCTTTAAACAAGTTAAAACTTTCTCGAAGAAACATGGTCATGAAATGTTTTTGCAGTTTTTCTTTTGAACCATTATTCCACACCGTAATTACATCATTCATCCCAGGACATGTGTATACAATGTCAGGACGAAAATAGAAATCGCACACAGTTTTATAGACTTTCTTAAGTTCTTGATGTAAATTAGTTGCCATTTTTTCTACGAGTTCAAATCTCTTAGGAAGCCCTTGCACAACAGCCTTCTGTTTTCGTGGTGAATGGGGGAGAGCACGCACACTTTTTAAGACTGCCTTGGAGTAGGTTTGATTACAGCTATAAGGTGTTGGTGCATTAGAGATACATTCCTGATGCATTTGGAGTTTGGTTTCCTTCACGTTTTTTTCTCTTTGCAATCGTTTTCTCTTGCGTTCATACAATTTCTTGTCCTTTTTCTCTTTATTACTCATGTATTCTCATTGCCTTCTTCTTAAGTCGCCAATTCTTGTTTTTTCCTTTTCTAAAAAGCCTTCCAGATCGTTCGCCTTCTGTTTGTTTCGCATCTTCTTCATCCGAGAAGCACTCGTCGACTTCGTTTTTCCTGACTCCATATTACCAGCTCTGAAAAAAATAAAATAGATTATTATCAGGTAAAGCTAAGCTAAAAATGCATGATCGTGCAATATTATCAATATAGGCCTACATACTGTAGGTAGGTAATACCTACCTATCTACCTATCACCAATGGCGCTGTCAAAATATACCTACCTACCTAGAAATAAAACTTGCTAGCAGGTTTTAGTTTCGGTCTTAAATTGCCCATATACTTATAGGGGGCATTTATTTATATAGTAATAAAGGATTAACAGCAGTTTTCATCTTAGCATATAAGAAAACCCTTTTTATTCAACACATACCACACCTACTTGTAATGTCCCGTACGGGACAGAAATAAAAGCTCATTTTAGGTTATGTGTTTTTATATAGATTTTGTATGATAGCAATAACATTTAGTTCTATACTAAATATGTTTGGCAAAACATATCAAACTTGACTTACTTGCATAGCTTCACAGAATTTAAAAATTGCCTATTTCGTGTCACGTACTGGACAGTAAAGAGATAGATTTTTACATTTTCATTTTATATACATAGAGAGATATTTAACTTAGCCCAAGATGTAAATCTAACTTATTTTAGGTGGTATATTTTTGTACTTAAATAGTTAAGAAGACATAAACTTATGTATACTTACATTTTAAGCACAATGCGATAACCTACAAATCTTCAGATGTTGATCAGCTGTGGAGGGAAATCTTCAAAGCAGTGTGACCAACAGTAAAAACAAAATTTACTCCAAAAAAAACTCTATAAAATATTGATACAGCATATGAAGAAGGTTTTTATGAAGTTTCAAGTAAGAATACAAATTTTGGTTTTTTTCGTGTTACAGTAGAGCGTCAATTATCCGAACTAATTGGGAACGAGGGGGGTTCGGATAATCAATTTGTTCGGACAACTTAATTAAATTTACTGTGTACTCGCTACTGATTAACCGGTGACTAGCGACAGCGGGCGGTAAGCGCCTGGCTGACTCAACAGCAGCCGCTGTTCCGTTGAGAATCAAACTCCCTGAAATTTACAACTTGGCTGACTATGCTAGTCAAAAACTTTAAATTTGGAATTATGTGCAGTACAGTACTTATTTATTTTCATTATACTACACCGAAAACAGCTGTTTTCCATACCTGTTCATAGGCACGTTGCAACGATAAGCGTCGCAAAAAATAATAAAAATAAATGATGATAAATTATACTGTGTAAAAAAAAAAAATGAGGTTCGGTAAAAAGTTCAAAAATTAAAAAAAAATGTTTTAAATCAAAATAAAAACGTTATATGTGGATTATCCAATAACTATTAATATCTCTTCATCACCTCCTTTACCTATTTACCTTAAAAACAAAAATCGTCGCTCATGTAATACTTAAAATTGCTTATGTACCTCCTAGGCCTATTGCCTCACTTCTATAATAAATCATCGCCCACCTTAACTCTCCATAACATCTTTCTCCCAACTTCAACGTAGAACAATATTATATTTTTCACCTTACTTCAACTCACCTTACTCTTAAAACCTTAAAAATCACCTTCACTTGACTCCCATAATCTTAATAAAAAAAAATAACAATCATAATATTGCGATAATCCACATATAACCTCACTTATGCTCTGTTGCATATATATACTTGTAATTACTAATCACTGAAAAATATTTGTTAATTAATTCTATTCTCTTAGGGGTGGGAACCTGGCTATCAAAGTAATGGCTAAACGGACATTCGTGGCTATATAAAGAAATTCAAGGCATTGCGGCAAGACAACAATTATTTACTCAAACATGATCAAAAAATGGATATTTACAGCAATTAAGAAACATAAACATAGTGATACATATGTACAAACAAGTCAAGAAATTATTTACAATTATACAAAGTTTCCTGAACCATATCTTAAGTAATGACGCAATAGAAATTAAATGAAGTTAGTTTTTTAATAAATTGAAAAATTTTAATACCTGCAGACTAAAAATATGTCCAATGGCCATTTCTACTTACAGTTTCACTTGTTTTATTCGTCGCACTGTTCTTTACCTAGGATTTTTGTCGTAAATTCAATTCACTTCTGAAGCTTACCCCACGCTAGTCCCGCCAAAGCACATCGAAAAATTATCAGTCGAGAAACAGCCAATTTACATGATCAGTTCTAATTTTTTCAATCACGCCACCTCCAAAGTACATCTACTTCACATTGAGACCAAACTTGTCACTACTTTACAAAGAAAATTACATTTTTCTTGCGATAACACACGCCGGCTTCATGCAACATACATGAACTATATCGCCATCTTGATAGAAGTCCCTGCTTGCAGTACGTTCTACTTCGTCCCAGCATTACCAGTACGTTCTGCTTCGTTCCGTATCTTTTGATATCTGTGTTCTTTCACATACACAGATTGATCCCCTCTCTCTCTTCTAATTGCTTCCATGATCACTGCATATACTATCATATTAAGTTCTCGATACATATTAAATTGTGCTATGTCCTGTTATTATATTCTTTTTTATTTATTTATCGAACTGTTTATAATTTCAATACCGCTTTGTATTGTTCGCTTATAACGCACCACTCGTTGAAATAAAGTTTCTGTACAATTTCACCTTTTACACACGCTCATATTTTAATATGTTTTTTTAAGTCTGCTTTTATATTACCTACTTTTACAGTCTGCTTTTATGTTTTATTACTTGTTTATATAAAAAAAATGATTCTACTGTAATTATTTTGCGTCATTAAGAAATATAGTTATATGTAAAAATTAAAAATGGTTAATATTATTTATGTATTGCGTCATTTATTCATTTAGACCAAACCCCTGTATCTTTAGTCATTATAGGAAACAGCTGATTTATTTCTTATTTTATTATTTTCTCTGTGACATGGACGTTAGTGTTACAACGTAAATTCTTATTTTCCGTTCACTTCACCGTAAATTTACCGTGCACCAGCTGATTTTACGAATAAACATATCAGTTTTATGTAAACAGCTGATTGATTTTGTGAATGGAAATATAACAGAAAAATCAAACAAGTTTTAACTGTTTTTTAATAAAAAAAGATGTTTTGGTTAATGGTATGTTACTTTTTCGGTGTAGTTTAGTGAAAAATATCATACGTAACTTGCCCGGTAAGTTTTTCCGCGCTTGCATGAAAATCTCGCACTCGGCTGCGCCTTTCGCAGGAACTATCATATCATGCTCGCATGGAAAACCCCTATTTACCGGGCTTGTAACGTAATATACTATTACAGAACATTTCCGTGTTCGGATGATTGACGTTTTGGATAACTGACATTCGGATAATCGACGCTCTACTGTACTTCCCTATTTTTGTAGAATGATCCTTTTGTATTTCTAGGTAACCAGAACAAATGCTTTTCGGTGTAACAACACAACAAATATTGTGGCTTTTGGCCAAGGAAATCTTTAAGTCATCTTAATTGACATATTTAAACTTTTGAATATGCTCATGAAAATTGTGTGTATAAATATTGAATTGGAAGCTTTGCTACAATCAAATAAAGTAAAAAATGTAACCTCTCTCCGGTCCATAGCATACCTAATTTATCTGAGATTCTTAAAAGGGCTGTTTTACTGTATCTTGTATGAAAGCCGATTAACAGTAGTAATACAGATTATTAGATTTTAATGGGATGATAGTCAGTAGGTTCGGATGGTCTTTGGACTAAAGGCTAGGCACCATTTTTTCAAACCACAAGTTTGAAGGGCCAAATTAAAAACATCAGCTAGTACTGAAGTAATCAAAAGCAGTATGTTTTTTATTAAAAGGATTCAGATTTGGTTTGATTTCAGACCAAAAAATTATATATTTTGTTTTAATAGTCGCTTTACAACTGCTTTCAAAATGTCTTCATATTTGTGTCGGAAGTAGAAAGATTCATATGAAAAAGTTGATAGAGAGGGAAGAGAAAAATTAAAGAAAGTGTACACTTTGAAATATCAAATGATATTATTTTAAAGAAAGTTTACCTAAATTATGTCCTGAAAGAACTTCTTGAGCGAGTACCCCAAACGCAAACCTATCAACAGCAGCTTGTGGTTGAGGAACACGAACTGATTCATTCGGACTGACTGCAGGATCATAACGTCCTAGTCTTGCTGTTGCTAAATAACCACTTGTCATTTCAGAAAACCTAAAAAAAAAAATTATACCAAATATAGAATAAAGCTAAAATCATGGTGAAATATTGATCAAACATCTTATGTACTGTAACATGGAACACAATCTTCATTTTTGGTATCATAATATATCACAAAATCACTTGTATCGACCAAAGGACTGTACTGTTTATATTCTCGAATGCAGTGTTTTCAAGACTCCAACTCAAGCCGTAATGGTGTAATTCCGAACCCTAAATTTTAAACTAAAATACCTACACTATAAACATTAACTATAAAAATAGTGTAAAAAAAGTATTTAAAAAAACTAAATTTAGTTAAAAACAAAAAATTCTAAATTTATTTTATAATTACAAATTAATTACATACAAACTTATTATACTGTGATGTTTTGTTTACAGTCACTGTACAAAATAGTAAAATATAAAAAATGTATTTATTGTTGTAACACTAAAAGCTTTATAAAGTTAATTTGACAAATAAAAGTTTTCAATTGTGTTCTAACAAAATTTTATAAACATATGCACATTTTTTCACCTAATAACAAATGCCTGGCGATTAATTTTAACAGTATGCCTATATAGAAAATGTTCACTATGTGAAGTTAATTGAGCACCATCTTGCGACCTCACCCAATACTTTTTACACTGCGAAAGCATCCAGTACTAATTTGGTGGTAACACCAGTATTGCACCACAAGTTAATTTTGATTTAATATTACTTATTTTATTCAACTAATTCAGTTACTTGTCAATTTATCATTAGTTATGTTTAATTATATATCAATACTCTTAACTGTAATTTGGGGTTAAATCTATGCGGTCAAGTACTTATTGGATATGAGTCATGGGCTCCAATAAATAATTAAACAAACATAACAGTTTGAAAATTTGGTTTTTGATTCCTACAAACTGCTCTGTCTATGTGTACTTTTACCTCACCTAGTGGCCAGCACCAGAACTTTTGCGAGACTAATGACAAAAGTTGTACTCGGACTTTAATGTAGAACTATTTAGTTTGAAACGTATTTGAAAAAACCTTCGGTCTTTGAATGTTACAAATAAAGTGCCTTCTTACATAAATAAAGTCGTTGAAATTGAAATAAACATTGATGTCATTAAAAATAACCTTCTGGCAGTTATAACGTGAGGCGTTATAAAAATGAAATAGATCGATTAAAACTGTTAAAAAAAAAAATGGGTCATCGAAAAACTTTGAAAAATAAAAAAAATGTTCAAACTAATAAAAACGTTATATGTGGATTATTACTCACCTAGCCTACACTTCATTATATTAATTCACCTTTTATATTCGTCGCTCATTATACAACTTTAATCATAAAAAACACTTCTCTCTCTTCAACCTCTACAACAAAAATTATTCACCATGTGACTCACCTTAACTCCAACTTACAACTCCACCTTACACCTTAAAACCTCCTTTGTAAAACCTTATAAAACTTCCTCACATTAACTCTAATATATAAAAAAAATTAATAATCCACATATAACCTATTTGTATGCTCTCATGTTTATTTATGCATATATAATTACCTTTAAAAACATTTTATTGTAAATGTGACTTCTCAGGTCGTGTGTCTTTGACTGCAAAGTACTCACTTGATGGGTGATCATGGCTAAACGAAAGAATTCAAGACATTGTGGCGGAACAACTATGTTTTTTACTCACTCATTATAAGAAAATAATTATATACAAACAAATTAATCATTACCATGAAACAAATAAAACAAATTGTCAATATTTTATACAAGATACCAGTTACAGTTATGTTTACTAAGTTAAGACGCAATACCAAATTAAATGAAGTTACATATTAAAAAAGTTTAAAATTTTGAAATGCAGACTGAAATTGTTAAAAATTATGGCCATATATACTCACGAAACTGTTCACACAAATGTTTTTACCTAGGATTTATTGGATTACGATGGATATTTTAAGCACACTATTACGTTCAACACACCAGAAAAGCTTACCTCGTGGTCCCATTTACACAAGTCTAACTTACTTCGAAAATATTTGACGGATTTTAATGCCGAAGCGTACACCAACTCTGTACCACTTCAAGTTCACTCTAACATACCAACCATCACTCTCCTGCATCGAAAAACCACATTTTTGTGAATTTACTTTCACACCATACAATAGTTTAAGTTAGCTTATCGCCATCTTGTCTATCGAGAGAGATGTACATGGCTTGTATGATCAACGCAAGTTTTCACAATTGATCAGATCCAGTTCAGGTTTACTATGCGCGTCAATGCAAACACCCACATACTATGCATTACAAGTTCTTATATATGTGTTTTTCCTTTCAACTTTATTACCTTTAATAACCATTTATAATTGAAATTGTTTGTTATGTGACCATTTCTTTCACCCTTCTTGCTGTTTTCTTTAACCGCACCACCATTTTCTGTTTTTGTGAACTTTTATACACTTTATATATATTACACACTTTTACTCATTAATGTTTTTTAAGTCTGCTTTTTTATTCTTTATTTATATAGTCTGCTTATTTTTTACTTTAGGTTTATCTGAATCATTATGTTTTAATTATTTTGCGTCATAAATGAATTTATACATGAATATGTGAAATATAAATATTTAGTATTGTATATTGCGTCTCATTTTCTACCAGACCATTCTTCTGAGTTTTAGTCACTATGGGAATTTACTAGTTAAAATTTGTATATCCCTGTTACATGGACTATAAGTGTTACAGATACCCCTGTTCATGAAAGAAATTTGTTGAATTTACTTTCATGAACACCCAAAAACACAACAATCCATGTAACAAAAAAAAAACTTTTAAAAAAAAAAATTTTTATTTCAAAGAAATCTGGTCTTCACATTATTAAAATTTTACAATTACATGTTATATTTATCTATTATTAACATTAAAAAATTTAAATCATAATTCTCATTCAAAAAACTGTTCGCCAAAATTCACATTTAAATTAAATATTAGTTGCCACAAAAAACCAAACAAATTCAACTTATCATAGATCATGATTATTAATTACAATCAAATAATATTCAAAAAACTAATCATCAAAATCAAGTTTCAAAATCAAATATCGCAATCAAATAATATTCAAAAATTAATTAAACATCAAAATCAAGTTTCACAATCAAATATTACTGAAAAATCAAATTTACACATCATTATTCATCAATCAAGATTATCAATCAAAAATTAAACACCATTGAAATTATTCAAACACTATTATAGTTTCCACTGTTCAACACTCAACATTGTTACGTTCAATATTATTCACAAATCAGAAATTATACACCATTCTCAAATCAAAATTCACTTGTTAATCAAAAATTAGACATCATAAATTACCATGGCAACAAATAAAATTCATTTATCTTTAACTTGTGGCAATTCTTTACTCAATCATCCTTAATTAACACATTTTAAATAACCATTCACACCACAAATCAAATCTATTACAAGTCTTTAAAATTTACATTTACATTTAACATACATTCATTCAAATTTACCACATTATGCCTGTATAACAAATTGTGAATAAACACTTTTTAAATGGCAATGACCCCCTCTCAAACAACTTATATGGATCATTCCATCAAAGTGCGATAATCAGACGAGAAGTGGAGAAAGAATAAAAAAAATCAAGTTTGTGATGGTGTGCGTCAGCAAACACCATCCTTAAAGCTATGGAGGTTTATGACACCAACAAACATAAATCACTGATGTTCACCATGGTAGGTGAACATCAGCTACTTGGCCGTTTTTTAAAGGACACCGTACCTTGAAATCACCAGACATGACCCAACATTGCTATCTCTATGACCCGCAATGATGACGCGTTGGGCCATGTCTGGCTACATCACATAAACTTGGATTAAATCATCTGTTAATTCACACAACTATTCATTATTCAAATATATTCAACATACTTATCTATCTATGCTATCATTAATTATAAACTAACACCCAATACTAGTATTAAGGCGTAGCAAGGTTCGTCGTAACATAGAATTTTCGCAGCTCCACCACATTGTAGGTGCCTATCTTCTCTCCAGTTTCTATTTCCTCCAATACATAAGCGTTTTCCATCTTTCTCGCTTTTACTTTGTATGGACCTCTATACAATAGATAAAACTTCTTTATCTCTTTTTTGAGATACGACGATAAATAGTGATTTTTCACCAAAACTAAGTCTCCTACTTCATAAACTATGGGCTTTATATTCTTATCGTGCAATCTTTTACGTTGATCAGCCTTCAACTTAAGATGTTTCCTTATCAATGCTAATCTTTCATCATTATCTATTTCATTTTCATCTGGACTTTCAACAAAATTTCTGTATATTCTCGGACAGTTGATACATTATTTCATATGGTGCAAAATTCGTAGAGTCATGTATTGAGTAATTTATACATTTTTCTATAAATGATACATAATCAGGCCTTCCCATCCTAAAACATCGTACCATACATTTGATTGAAATTGACTGCCATGGTCACTTAGAATGACATTCGGTTTCCCTACTTCAACCATATAACATTGTGTTATCTTTTCTGCCAAAACTTTTGAGATTGCCCTTTTTACAGGATATAATTTAACAAATTTAGAAAAAACATCCAACACGACAAAAATATACTTAACGCCTCCCCTCCCAACGGGCAACTCTCCAAATAAATCAACCACGATCAAATCTAATGGCTTATCCGGTATTATGTTTTTCATCAATCCCTCTTGTTTCTGATTACTGATTTTACTTTTCTGACAAAGTACACATCCCTTAATTTATTTTGAATTATTTTTTCCATCTTCGGAAAACTAAATGTTTCTCTTAAGATACGGTAACACTTGCTGCTGCCAATGTGACCGTACCTTTCATGACAGTCATTTATTATACTATCTAACATTACTGATGGTACACATATCTTATAACTATCTGAATCATTATACCTTCTAAATAATACATTTTTGTAAATTACAAAATATTTCTTTAACTTACTATAATTTTGATCTTTATCATTTAAAGTTTCTATTATTTGTTTATATTTAACATCATTTAGCTGTTCTATCATTAAATTTTCAAACATTTTCTTAATTTTATTGTCATTAAATTTCCATTGTTTCTCTAATTTGGCATTATATACTTTTAGCACACCCTCTTCATTTTTTCTAATCATGTCCTTGTTGCTTATCCTTGATAATACATCTGCAGCTACGTTTTCTCTGCCTGGACAATATTCTATGTCTAAGTTGTATTCCTGAAGGTATAACATCCACCTAAGCAATCTCCCATGAGTCAACTTACAGTTCTTTAGAAACATGAGCGCCTTATGGTCTGATCTTACTATTGTTTTATTTCCTAAAATGTAATTCCTGAACTTTTTACATCCAAATAAAATACTTAACAGTTCCTTTTCTGTTATGGTATATCTCAGCTCGAAGTCTTGCAAGCTTCTGCTAGCAAATGCTATTACCATTTTATCACCATTTTGATCTAGTTGATATAATACAACTCCTAAAGCAATATCCGAAGCATCGGTGCTCATGTAAAAAGTCTCACTAAAGTTTGGATGTTTCAGCATAACACATTTCAAGAATTCCTGTTTAATTCTATTGAACACCTGTTTGTCTGCCTCTCCCCATATCCATTGTTTCTTTGCCTTACCATTATTCCCTAACAAATGTCGAAATTGTGCCGTTAACTCTGCATAATTTTGTCTGAATTTTCTATAATAATTACACAGACCCAAAAAACTTTGTAGTTGTTTTAAGTTTCTTGGCTCTGGAAATGATTGAATGACTCTAACTTTTTCTTCATCTGCCCTTATACGAAATTTGAAATGTGATAACCTAAAAAATTAATTTCCCTTTTACAAAAACTAGACTTACTAAGTTTAACTGTAACATTGAACTGTTTTAATCTTTCAAAAAGTCTTGCCAAATGTTCAATGTGCTCATGAAATGTTTTCGACGGTATGCAGATGTCATCGACATAAATGATAGCAAAAGATTGGACTTCTGGTCCCATGACATGGCTTAACCCTTTCTTGAACACTGAGGTACTTATATTTAAACCAAACGGTAGTCTCTTGAATTGTAAATTTCGCCCATTAAATGTAAATGCTACATATTTTCTGGAATCTGCATCCAATTCTATTTGCCAAAACCCACTTACTAAATCAATACTACTGATATAATTTACCCCCTCAAATCTTTGTAACAAGTCATCAATGTTCACAGGTGCCTCCCTGTCAGGTACTATTAATTTATTTACTTGTCTTGCGTCTAGACACAATCTTACTGAGCCGTCCTTTTTTATGACACATACTAATGGATTTGAATAAAGACTGCTTGAACTTTCTAAAATATCATTTGCTATCATTTTTTCAATTTCGCAGTGCACCGCTTCCCAATTTGAATGAGGCACTGCATATGACCTATTTACAAACGGTTCATTTTGTTTTATATTTAATTTGGCCTTAAAATCTTTTATTTTTCCCGCTTTGTCCGAAAAAATGTCTCTATAATAATTCAAAATGGTGGCCAATTTACTTTGTTCTAATTCACTTCAAAATTACTACTATGAATTACTTCCATTAAATTTTGTTCCCACTCTACTTCCCGATCGTTATCTACTATTTCCAAATTGTCCTCACTATACATTGCCTCATTGTAAAAAGAATAAACCGTGTCCTCCATTTGTGACTCTATATTATTAAACATTTTTGTTTCTTCAAAAACAACATTATTTTTATTTTTACACAATTTTAAACCACACACATACACTTCTTTTTTATCAATGAATTTTGTATTTACTTCAATGTCTTCATATTTAAAATGTATTAATCTATTTTCAAAGTCTATTCTGGCTTCACAACTTTCCAAAAATCACATCCCATTATGAAATCCAAATTTAACCCACTTATTACCAAAAAATTCATTAATAAAGTTTTATTATTTATCCTAACCTCTAAACATATTTGTTTTGAAATTCTTTTGCTTCTAGTACCAGTTACTCCTGTTATTAACAAATTTGACACTGGTAATTCCATAACCTTATTTTGGCTTATTTCTACCAGTTCTTTGAAAATATTTTCACTTACCACTGTAACTTCTGAACCAGAATCTACTATGCATGAATATTTTTTATTGAATACCTCTATTTCAATCTCTACTATATCACCTTTGATAGGCTTAGACTTAATTTCAGTGAAATTATTTTCATCAATTAACATATCATTTGATTCTAAATCTAAATTATTATTATTATTTTTATGTATGTGTGTCGTTAAAATTTTATTAACATTACATTCTGTCGGCTTGTCCTGATTCGACAATTTAATACCAGCCGATTGTATTATTGTCGGTGTTCGTTTCCCTTATGTTGTTCAGGTGAGGTTTGCCTATTCTGATTATTACCATTACCTGCCATTTGTCTGTTAAAACTATTTTGTGGCCTATTCTGTTGTCCATTCTGTTCCCTACTAAACATATTTCCATTATTATTTGTGTTAAATGGTGGCCTGTTCTGATTAAATGACCTATTTTGTTCAAATGGTGGCCTATTCTGTTGAAACGTTGGCCTATTCTGATCATATGGTGGCCTATTCTGTTGAAACGGCCTATTTTGGTAAAATGGTGGCCTATTCTGATTAAACTCTTTACGAAACATATTTGTTTCTGAACCATTATTTCTATTTTCACCAATATATTTCTGGCTTTCCTGCCAATCCATTATAATCTTTTCTAATTTATTTAAATTGTCAGGCATTGCTGCCAACAACACTAGTCTTAAGTCATTAGGTAACTGCTTTACAATATGCCTAGTAAATGTTTCCATTGGCATTGGTGGATTTAAGAATTGAGTCTGATGGAACAATCTAATAACATAATTATTAAAAATAAAGTTTCTTACCTTATTTTGTTCCGTCACGTGACC
>JAGFPH010000042.1:405108-427534 GCA_018207615.1 Philaenus spumarius
AATAAAATTGACATTTCATAATTTTTTGATAATAATGACAACATTTTTCAAAATATTTCAACATTTTATTATATCCAGTTAAATTTATCTAGTTAAATATGGAAAGAATAGTACAATAAATTAAATGCGATAACAAGATTGTGTAATATGACAGAAATTAAATGTAATTAATTATTAATAATATAGTAATAAATTAAGCATAACCTGTATACAAGAATATACTGGTGCCGCAACGCCATTCCGGTACTGCTTTTTTATTATTTTTTTATTTTACGTTTTATTTCAATAAATTTCCCTCAATCAAACTCATTCAACACTCGGTTCAGAATTTTATGTCCGCCAATCGCCCTTACACTTCAGTGCCTTGCGATTATGCGAGCCAACTACAATAAAGTCTCCCACATTATCCCTCAGCTCGAAATCAAAATAGGACAACAAGGTCTTGGGAGCACCAGGCACCCTTTTGCCAGCCTCGCGGCACGTCTTTGAAACTAGAAAAGTTCTACAAGAATTGTATTCTGTCTGAACTTATTGGCCCAAGAGTATGCAGGTCGATGCCCACTAGAAACCCGACGTACATACTCAAAGAATAAAGTTGCTAATAAAACATCCAAGATCGTTGTTAATGGAGAAATTAGAGAAGTAGAAGAACAGTCCGAAGCTGACATTTGAATTATTATTTCTTCAATTGTCTTACTATTATTAAAATTTTAGTCTTATTGTAGTATTATTATTATTGAAATGTAGTATTATTGCAGTAGTCTTGTTATTATTTACTTGTAGTCTAATTGTTGTATTATTGTAGTCTTATTATTTTTTAAATTGTAGTCTTATTATTACTTCAATTTTATAATTTTATTTAAATCAATTGCTAGGAAAAACTATTCATGTAGGCAATGAGCATGATGTAGGCTAACCATAAAGAGTGCTTATTTACTTTTTGATTTTTTAAATAATTGAAGAACACTACTTTGGTGTGTTCAATAAAACATAATTATTTTACACAACGATATTTAAGATGATTTACGTCTCATTATTACTTTATGCTATTCAAATTAATTACTAGAAAGTTTTGCGTGAAAGTTATTAAAAACCCAATATTGTATGAAGAAGAACAACTTTTGAATAATTTTTTTTCTTCCATACAAATGATATATTTTTTGATTGCGGGACCAGTTATCATAGTTTGCAGTGATATGAAACATGATAAGGAAACAAATATAATGTATATAACTTCTGATATTAGGTCTGTAATATCCTAAGGGTTTTTGGAATTTTAGTCACCAGAAAAATGACAAATAATATGACTTTGGTCACAGACTATAGAAATTCTATAGTCTGTGCTTTGGTATACACAAACTTTGAAAGCTGTAGCTGTAGGTATTGAAGAAATATTGCTATTACAATATTTGAATTTATATTTGTACAATATACTTTACTGAAGTAAACAAGACTTATTGGTATGGCAAAATGTTTGTTATCTTTAGGCTACACTATTCGTGTTTGAAACAGGCAACATCGGTAAAAATAATCTATTTTAAATTTTTACAGTTTCAAACACTTTGTAACAGTAAATATTATAATCTATTAAGTCATAAGCAAACCATGTTGCAATATAAAAAAACAAGCTTGACAACTTTTTAAAATCATCAGTAATGAATTAAAAAAATATTGAATTTCTGTTTAAATATAATAATTACAAGTAATGTACCATTAGAGAACTCAAGATTTCAATATTTACTTATGAGTGGTAGGCTACTAATAATGTCAACGCGATTCTTATACTTACGGGTGGACCTACATTCTGTAAGCATTATCGCCCTCTCGTCATTTTCTATTAGCCTACGGCTAAATGCCAGACTGTCTAGCTTGTAATTGTTGTGAATGCGTATAACAGTGTTATTCATTTTTTTTTTTCGGCTGTCCCTCGGACTCTCCCCCTCCCTGTCAGTTGGGAGCAGGTAGCTGTAAAACTCATTTTGTGCAGGCAGCGCTCCAAGTAGTGATACGGACGAACTTGTAGAGCTACCCTAGTGTTCACTTTGGAAACTAAAAAGCAGTTTTACAATTGACTCCGGTCCCCTCTTAAATTTTCTTGTTTGTCCTGAGACCAAAATCTATTCAAGAAAGCTACCTTAAATTCTGAAAAATCTTTCCACTCTACATTATGAACATCAAACCAAATTTCTGCCTCTTCTTTAAAGTATTTCCTAATTAGTACCTTTTTAAACTCCCATTTATCTTGCCTACATTTATTTAACATTTCCAAAGCATTCAAAAATGTTTTCGGATGTGGTTCCCTTTTTTCATGATAGAAATCTGGCACTACAGTTTCATTGTTTACATCCCCAATCATAACTACAGAATTATTATCAAGCCTATTTTCCATATCATTTTTAAATTCTTCCAAATTACTACTTACACTCTTAAATTTAAAATTAATCTTATCAGTAAAATCTTCTTCCAGATCTTTTGTTTTTTGCTTTACTTGTTCAATTTCTGTATCTACCAATATAAATTTATCATTCACTTTCTGGTCCATTTTAATGAAACTACAATCAAAAAACTCATCATCATTTCTTTAAAATTATCCCCAGCAAAATTGTCACTTGACCTAACCTCCTTTACACTTTCGCTATCTTTCATTGTCTCATTTATTTCTGAATTCCCTACCTCATCTTGCACACTCACATTAATGGATTGATCCATTTCTAACCCTGAATCGTTTAATTCTTCAATCTTACTAGCCATGTTTCAAAACTGTACTCAGCAATTTGTTAAATTAAAAGTTGTCCGCCACAACGTCCCAAAAAACCATCAAAGTCACCATGACACCCATTTCGCTTTCGTTTCACAGCCCCGCGTTAAAGGGCGCCATTTTATAACGTGAGGCGTTATAAAAATGAAATAGATCGATTAAAACTGTTAAAAAAAATGGGTCATCGAAAAACTTTGAAAAATAAAAAAAAATGTTCAAACTAATAAAAACGTTATATGTGGATTATTACTCACCTAGCCTACACTTCATTATATTAATTCACCTTTTATATTCGTCGCTCATCATACAACTTTAATCATAAAAAACACTCCTCTCTCTTCAACCTCTACTACAAAAATTATTCACCATGTGACTCACCTTAACTCCAACTTACAACTCCACCTTACACCTTAAAACCTCCTTTGTAAAACCTTATAAAACTTCCTCACATTAACTCTGATATATAAAAAAAATTAATAATCCACATATAACCTATTTGTATGCTCTCATGTTTATTTATGCATATATAATTACCTTTAAAAATATTTTATTGTAAATGTGACTTCTCAGGTCGTGTGTCTTTGACTGCAAAGTACTCACTTGATAGGTGATCATGGCTAAACGAAAGAATTCAAGACATTGTGGCGGAACAACTATGTTTTTTACTCACTCATTATAAGAAAATAATTATATACAAACAAATTCATCATTACCATGAAACAAATAAAACAAATTGTCAATATTTTATACAAGATACCAGTTACAGTTATGTTTACTAAGTTAAGACGCAATACCAAATTAAATGAAGTTACATATTAAAAAAGTTTAAAATTTTGAAATGCAGACTGAAATTGTTAAAAATTATGGCCATATATACTCACGAAACTGTTCACACAAATGTTTTTACCTAGGATTTATTGGATTACGATGGATATTTTAAGCACACTATTACGTTCAACACACCAGAAAAGCCTACCTCGTGGTCCCATTTACACAAGTCTAACTTACTTCGAAAATATTCGACGGATTTTAATGCCGAAGGGTACACCAACTCTGTACCACTTCAAGTTCACTCTAACATACCAACCATCACTCTCCTGCATCGAAAAACCACATTTTTGTGAATTTACTTTCACACCATACACTAGTTTAAGTTAGCTTATCGCCATCTTGTCTATCGAGAGAGATGTACATGGCTTGTATGATCAACGCAAGTTTTCACAATTGATCAGATCCAGTTCAGGTTTACTATGCGCGTCAATGCAAACACCCACATACTATGCATTACAAGTTCTTATATATGTGTTTTTCCTTTCAACTTTATTACCTTTAATAACCATTTATAATTGAAATTGTTTGTTATGTGACCATTTCTTTCACCCTTCTTGCTGTTTTCTTTAACCGCACCACCATTTTCTGTTTTTGTGAACTTTTATACACTTTATATATATTACACACTTTTACTCATTAATGTTTTTTAAGTCTGCTTTTTTATTCTTTATTTATATAGTCTGCTTATTTTTTACTTTAGGTTTATCTGAATCATTATGTTTTAATTATTTTGCGTCATAAATGAATTTATATATGAATATGTGAAATATAAATATTTAGTATTGTATATTGCGTCTCATTTTCTACCAGACCATTCTTCTGAGTTTTAGTCACTATGGGAATTTACTAGTTAAAATTTGTATATCCCTGTTACATGGACTATAAGTGTTACACAGTTTTAATCAAATACGGGTAAATATAAACAGAAATTTATTTTGGCTCACGATTTAATATTGATGAAAGTTTTAATTGTATGGTAATTAGGTAAAATTACTTTATAAAATTAGAAATGATTTAAATTAAAATCAAGTACGTAGATAAAAACATAAGAAAGCTCTACATTTCAGAAATTATGTACTTACTTGCATAAATATTCTAAGCCGCCTAATTTCCAAGATCCTCCTGGTGTCACATATATTGCAGCACGACAAACATTGTTATGGGACGATAAAACCTACAAAATACACATCTTAGTTAAAATTGAGGTTTATGTATGTAACAAAACAAATGACAACCTGAGGGAGATCCAGAACAAGGACTGTAGTTCGGAAAGAGATGAATTGCCTGGACATGGTATCCAACATCTTGAGGTTAAAGAAAAAACTACTAAAAGTAAAAACATAGGCTAATAACCAGAGCTTGTAGACTTGGTTTGGCCGGAACTAATTTCAAAACCTATACAAATTGATAATTCAGTTACAAAACAACATTTTGATGGGAAAACTGTAATCCTTATATATAATTCTGTAAGCAAAATTTTAGATTCAAAATTGTGGGAATTTGGTAAATCGGAGGATGATGGGAGAGGCGTCAAATTAAAGGTATCGATTCAAGGAACGAGGGAAAAATATAAGTTTTTTCTAAAATTAAAAACTAAGGGGTTTTTGAGATCCCCGAAGAACGAAAAATCCCCATAAGAAATACATGAGAATTTAAAAACATACAACAGCTGTTCTGCAGTTTACATTAAAACATTTGGTATTAAATAAATAAATTAAAAACATAAAACAGCTGTTCTATAAAATAATATGACAGTTAAAGTAAATTATATTTTTAAATAAAATCTGCTACTTATTAACCTATAAAAGATACATGTTGACACACACATAGAGAAACCTTATAAATGTGATTTTTGGAAGGTTGTATGGCTGTTCTATTAACTCTTCTATAAATTTATACTAATATCATAAAGAGGTAAAGTTTGTTTGTATGTAGGGGGGGTAATCTCTGGCACTACTGAACCGATTGAAAAAATAGTTTTACTGATAAAAAGCTACACTTTACCTGAGTAACATAGGCTATAATTCATTTCGATAAAAACCTTTTTTTTATTTCAATATTTGTAAATTTAGTCGGAAAAAATTCTTAGGTTAGGCCTAGAATGATAAACCAACACTTGTCTATATATTTAATTCCGTAAGCCCAAATTTGAAAATGAAATTCAGAGCGAACGGTAGGTCGTAGGAAGCTGGGAGAGGTCTCATTTTAGAGGTCTGGGCATAAAGTTTTGGGGAAAAATATTCATTTTTCTTAATTGTGTCCCAAAAGTTTGTTACGGAATAAAATAAGTCCCATTTAAATAGCATGGGCATATACAGCTGTAAATCAGGTGTAACATTTAAAGAAGAAATAAATATTCGTTTAACTTAATAATAATATAATATAACAGCTGATTTCACCCATCATCTGTAATACGCAAACAAAACCTAGCGCAGATTATACTTTGGGGTTATGTTTACAACTTCAATCAATATAAGTATTGCGAAGATAATTTTTTTCTAAATATGAGTTAAAGAACTAATGTAGCCTATAATACGTTATAAGATTTGTATTGAGGTTATAAACTGTTATATAAAATTATCAATATAATATATTTATGTATCCAAGTTTATGTACACATTCGTTTAACTTCGGAAACATTCGTACATCTTAGTATAACATACAAACATATTCCATTAATAATTTCTTCATTATCAACTCCTATAAAAGCGAGTGTACGTGGAGTAACATTTAAAGAAGAAATGAATATTCGTTTAACTTAATAATATAACAGCTGATTTCACCTCATCTGTAATACGCAAACAAAACCTAGCGTAGATTATACTTTGGGTTTATGTTTACAACTTCGATCAATAATATAGCCTAGGCCTATAATATTAATAACTTCTAAATCATTTGATCTATCAATATGAAATAAAAGGCAATTAAAAGATAATATTTTTATCTTTCTTTAAATATATATAATAATATACATAAACACAAAATCTTAACAAATATTCCTTCACGTTTATAGTCTTTATAATTGTACACATTTACCGAGTTAAAAATCCCCGTCTGCATAGTTACGTAGGCCTAGCTTGCACAGTGCTTTCAAATTTTAGTTTTAAACATAGCAGACATCAAAATAAATTACGCAGGTAGGTATGTAAGAATTATTGTGCGTATTATATTCACAAATTTTTAATGATAATTTAAGGTACGGTGAATCATGAGACTAACAATTTACTTAATAAAATTACTACAATATATAGGGACAATTGCCCCTACAAGCCACTAGTATTTACATTTATTACCATAACAATAAATTTAATAAAAGAACAGATAATATATAGCTGTTTGTTCCAATATTTCCATTAACAGCTGATTTCAAAATTTGAAGTAATTATTTTTGTGTTTCTAGATTTTAGAGTAGGGTTTTAAAGTGTAGACCTGAGCCTTGCTGGTTCTTTTAACCATTATTATAACTGCTGTTATGAAATATAAGAAATAATTTGATTTGAACATTTATCATTATTTATTATTTTAATTTTGAGGTTATTATTACTAATCATATAACTTTATTATAAATAAAACATAACATTTGTTTTTAGAAGGTTCCATTGGGGGTTGGCGTGCGGAGCACGCAGGGGTATCCCCTAGTTCAAATATATTTTTGAAGCTGTGCTTCCTATCGCAAGTTGCGAATATCGTTATTGCGGCCACAGGGGTTAAATGAGAAAAACCGACTCCGTTTCGTATACAATTGTAACTCCTCGGCACGCTCCTCGTTCAATCGGCTACTGTTGCGGCGGCAGGTTGTGACCACAGGAGTTAAATAAGAAAAACCGACACTGTTAAGCATTAAACGTTAAGTTGTATCAGTTTGTATACAGTCGTAAGTATTTTCTTAGTTCTACTAAAAAAGACCCGGCTTGGATTATGTTAAAATGACTAGCTTTTTCATTCTTTTTTTATAAAGAATCGTCAATATTTTGAAATTGGTGTGTCCTAGAGCATTTTTTATTATTCTCGACTCCTCATTAAGAAGCACCATCTATGCCAGTTATGTGCTATACAACGGTAAAGTGTATATGTCCAAGGGACTCTACCCCCCTCCCAAGTCGAATTTTGACTTAATCATTTTTTAGTAATAGTTGGTATATTTTAAAATTTTTAATTAATTTTGATAACTGTTTTTATCACAATATGTCATGTACTATTGTTTATATTTATTGTAGACTAGTGAACCTGACAATGCTTCACTATTGCTTGATTTAATTTTGAGGGTGGTTATCAAATTTCATCCCTTTGGTTTAAGGGTAATTGACATTTTTAAAGTACCAAGTTTGTACTTTTTTCTTAACACAATAGAAAATGTATAGTTAAAAGTGAAACGCAAGCCGGATCCGCAATTTTATAAAGAATATTCCGTTTTTTTTTTCAGCACTCAATTACAAAAGATGGATTTATAAAATGGTTTGAAATGAAGCAGTGCCAAAGCGCTCAGCTACAATAAATTGCACTGTTTAGATACGGCTATAGAGAGAAGCACTGGCGTTTCCGGTTGCTTTCTCGTTTACTGGAGCAGACCTTAAGTAATCGAATTGCAAATGTTTTTTTTTTTTATATCAATTAAGAACAATATTAAATTATTTTAGATTTATATTTTGTAGGAATTTAGTGCAATTAATTCTTATTGTATAGGGGTAGATACCCTGTTTAAATCTTTTTATTTGTAGTGACTATATTCTCTAAAAAATCCAGGTACTAATATGTGTAAATTGTGGGAAAATGTTTAAATTAGTTGGGTAGTTTTCAGAATATAGAAAAAGTTTTAAGGGTAGTTATTCCGTTTCATCTCTTTGACTTAAGTAATCAAATAGCAAATAGTTTTGTATAACCTTTAAAAATTATATTACATAATTTTTGCTTTATAGCTTGTGGGAAGTTAATTTAATTTATATTTATTGTATAGGAGTAGCAACCCCATTTCAACCCTTTCCAACTGTGAATCTTAACTATTCAGAGACCCACTCAAACAAACACACAAAATTTAATCAAAATTGGTTCAGCCGTTTAGGAGGAGTTCAGTGACATACACACATACAGAAGAATTATTTAAATAAAGTGGATCGGGCAATACTTCCCTATTGCTTGATTTACCTAACCTAAAATTATATTCAGTTTTTGATCCAAATCAGTTGTTGATCAAAATCAGCTGTTGATCAAAATCAGCTGTTTTAAGCTTTACATACGAACAGCTGTTTTTTGTGCCCCTGATAAAATCAAAAGAAATCTTTCTTCTTCTTCCTTAAGATTGACCTTCCATAAGATTAACATGGCAACTTTGAGGGCCACTGGGGCGAAGCCCTTAACATACATTGAGCTCATTTTAAGGGAAGCACAACTTCAGAGTGAGCTCTGTAAAATGACACCAAAAACATCAAAATCGGTTAAAAACTCTAGGAGGAGTTCTACTCACAAAATAACCCCTAGCAAATTAATTATAGATAGATAGATTTAGTAATATTTTAATCTAGAAATTGAGAATCTATAACAATTAAATTTATACTAGGGGAGACCCCTGCGTGCTTTGCACGCCAACCCCCCAACTCCCTGTTGGAACCCGGTGTGAGCCGTTAGAACCCGTTGTGTAGTCAGCAAGGCTCAGGTCTACACTTTAAAAACCTAACCTAAAAATTAGAAATACTAATAATTGATTTAAAATTTGAAATAAACGGTTAATGAAAATATTAGAGACTACAGCTGATTACTCAATCAACAATAAACATTATTTATTTATTTTGGTTCACTCTAGGCCTAACTTAAAATATATAGATAGTTGTTGCCCGTCGATACTCGGCGGATACAGCTCCATTCGTGGTGAGTGGAGCGCTAGGCAGATGGTGCGAAACATGTATAAAATAATGTACTTTTTAAAATGCTATTTCCTTCCAATTATTTTTCTTTTAGCAAAGTTAAAGAAGAAAAAAATGGATTTTAGACAATCAGTGAATTTAACTAATATTTTATACACAATAGACATACTCTAATTTTATGGGATATCAATACAGATAGGAAAGAAAGGAGAAAAAACCATTACCTTGCATAAATAATACAGTTGCCAACTACCATGAAAAATATTGCAATTTAAAACTGCAGGCCTATTTGTAAAATGTTGTATTTATGTAGGCCTTAATTATATATCAAGATAAAGATAAAAATGTTATCTTTTAATTCGATATTATTTCATATTGATTATCAAATGATTTAGAAGTTATTAATATTATAATAAAGAAATTAATACTCGAATATATTTATATGTTATACGAAGATGTACGTATGTTTCCTAAGTTAAACGAATGGGTAGGCCTATCTTCCATAAATTTGTATGAATGAATAAATTCATTGATGGTAAAAGGTTGTATTTATATTCACTTTATAACCTCAAAGCAAACCTTATAACGTATTATATAGCCTACCTTAATTTTATAACTCTTATTTAAAAAAAATCAACTTCAGAAGAATTACACCATTGATGAATTGTTATTGTAATTGAATTGTAATTGTTAACATAACCCCAAAATGCAATATACGCTAGGTTTTGTACTATATATAACTGTTATATTATATGAGCGTTTGCTCTTCTTCTGTTGTTAGACAAAATACCCTGTTTCTTTACAATCAGCTGTTTGAAGAACTGTAAAATAAAATCATTGCAAAGGTTTCTAAATGTTGATTTTTTTAATTTAAGAAATTAAGATGACATAAAAGTAAATAAAACCTGTTAATATAGAAAAGTTTTGCTTTAATTTGGTATAAACTGAATGTAAATCGGTCCAGTGAAAGTCTCAGACAAACTATCCAAAGGATTGAAAAAGTTGATTTTTTCTCCCATGTTAAATCTCCATAAGAAAAGTATATTTTTCGTTTTTGACCCATTTAACGTAAATATTTTCAAAATACAAATAAAACCTGCTAATATAGGACCGAAAACCTTTGTTTTGGTAAAACCCGCATGTAAATCGGCCCAGTAGAAGTCTCAGACGAACTGTCCAAATGTTTTTTTTCCTTACGGCTTTAAATATATAGATATATTCCAAATTAACCAATTGGCTTGAATTGAGTAGGGCCAAATACCACTCACTGACTCATCACGAAATCTCAAAAACCACCAAACGGATTGGAATGAAATTTGGTAGGTAGCTTCCTCTAGGGCCCTAGGTGCTTGCTAAGAAAGGTTTTCAAAAAATTCAAAATTTTATGGGGGTTGGGGGGGTCAAAGTTACTAAAAATCCCCATAAGAAATACACAGTGCAATATATTTATTGATACTTTTTTTGTTAATATACATTTAACTTGGATTTGTCTATCCAAAGCCAAATTTCGCGCAAAGCCGGATCGGGTAGCTAGTATATTTTATAAACTATATTTTAAACATCATATCTCTAAGTATATAAATATGTAACAAAATATGTTTGAATTGAATTTTAAAACAGTAAGCATTTTTCGTTGATTTTTGTTTGTTCTTAGTTTGTCAATCTAAAGTAAAAAAGCCTTTGGTTTATGAAGAAAAATTTGCTAAGTAAAGTTGCTATGATAATGAATGTAAACAAACTTGTTTTGTTTTTTTTAAGCTTTTTATCCGGACATCTGTTTTTGTGAGTTATGGTCTTGAATTCATACAAAAATCCCATAAAAAAAAAATATGTTCAGTTTTTCCCAAATTTGAATATTTTCCGGTAGTTTTTAAAATTTTTCTTTTCATGAAAACTTAATTCGGTCTATTACGAACATTTTTAAACAAAAAATAGCCAAATTGGTCCAGGCGTTCTCAAGTGATGCGCTTACCAACGAACAGCAATTCATTTTTATTATATAGATTTATGCCAATATATATTTCAATAAATATATCAACAACAATTTTATTAATTAATCAATAGTCATTTTTACTATTTTTTTATGTACTTATCATTAACCAACTGCAACATACACTACTTAAAACATATTTATTTTAAGCATGGTTTTTGTCACCTTTTTAAAATTTTATGTCATAGAGAATCTGAGATTGAATACTACAAAACTTTTAACAAGTTTGGTTTGTGACAATTTTCTTGGTTTCAAAATTTAGCACATGATTGTAGTAAATTTTACCTCAACTTTTAAATTTAACATAAATGCGATAACAAACCTGAAACATACATGAAATTTATGAGACATTTTTTGCAAACTGCATCTAAAATTTCTTTACGTACTAAGCAACATATTATAAAATAATGTAATTTAAAAACTAGTAATTATTACATGGCAGCTATATTGTAACCATAATTCTTAGTCATTTTTATGAAACTGGTATTTATTAAACGGTGTATATGTATAATAACCTAAATCCATAATTTTATTGTTTGATTTAGATCCAATGGTAAAAGATTTCATTAATGAATTCAAACATAATTGAATTTACTAATCAATGATTAATTATACCTGTTGTTTTTATAACTTAAATAAACTTTATTTTATTTTGAACACTCACATTCTCTTTTTAACATTTAATGTTTTGCAAGAAATATCCGTTTCGAGGTATCGTACGATTAAAAAGTACATAATTTGTACAAATTAGGTATGAAACATGATTTTCCAAACCCACTAGATATTACTACCTACTTTAATGTAAACAATTTAGGAACCCTCAACAAAAAACAGAAAAATATTTCAAACATTTCAACACATTTTTCAAAAGAATTTAATTATCAACAAAATTGTGAGAATTTATATGGGAAACAAGTCCATTTAGACACAAATTATGATTTTTAAATAAAACATTAAATAACATTTAAAGAAATAATCAGACATTTAAATAAACAGATCAATAACATAAAAAACCCTATTGCCCAAATTACTTCTAAAAAATCCCTGTGTGAAGTAAGATTGTAAGAATAACAAATTAAATTTTAAAATAAACTATATTTCAAAACAGGTTTTCGTTCAGTGCCAGTATTTGGTACAAGTTGTAATGCATTGCCTTTATTTATAAAACTATTTGATGGTAAAATTTATGTGACTAACATACATAATCATGTAAAAAGACAAGTGCTTTGAGAATACTCTGAAGTCCAACACAAATCTGAAGAGCAGTCTGCGAAGTGATAACTTGCGATAAAGGTTGTATTTGTTCCGTTGCTAGATGGAATTTCCCACTCTTCTTCCAACTTGCAATGTACTTCAATATACAAGGATGACGGTTCACCATTACATTCTGAAATAAACAATTATCATCAAATATATTCTAATTTAACAAATGTAAGAAAGAAACATAAATTATTTACTAATGAAATTTTTTTATCAAAACTTACTAAGGAAACTAATATTGGACAAGCTAAACTGAAAAAGTCCATTACATTGCAGATTGTGTTTTCTTGTATTTATTAATTTTAAAGGATATTATTATTTATGAAGGAAGTAGCAAGAAAAGTTAAGCTTCCAAAAACACAAAACAAAAGAAAGCATACTAAACAGTGGCGCACCGAGGATTTGGCTTTGGGGGGGGACTAAACTCAGGTCGGAATATATATATATTCAACAAATCCTAAACGGATGAAAGTTCTTAAACCTATCACAAGGTCTGAAAATTTTTTTTTTAAATATTAATTTTTTGGGTGTAGTAAGTGAGCACTGATCACGGTCCCCAGAACACGATGTGATTTCCCCCCCCCCCATTCAAAAAGTCGGATCACAAGGTCTAAAACATTATAGTTTTTTTTAAATTGAATGGTGATGGGCTTGAGTCAGACAATAGTGCAATATAAACATTCTATCCGCAAGATCATCTCGCATTGACCTTGAGTGACGGTCTAGCCAGCACCCCAGCGTGCTGCCTTTTAGGGCCACGTTATACGAGCGCTGATACCGCCGCGTTTTCAACGTGGCATTAACGTCAGTTAATTGCGTAAATGGAACTACTGTGCGCCATGTTATACCAACGCTATCAACGCTAGCGAATTTAAGTTAACCGGGCGTTGAGCTTTACCAACGCGGATTGACGCGGGCGCTATCAACGCCGAACAAAGTTATATGGAGCGCAGCTACCAGAGAGGCCACAGTATTTTTTATTTCAAAGAGATTACTGTTCACTTCAAAATGTACACGAGCGAGCCAAGTCGACACG
The DNA here is from genome assembly GCA_018207615.1 of Philaenus spumarius. Taxonomy (NCBI): domain Eukaryota; kingdom Metazoa; phylum Arthropoda; class Insecta; order Hemiptera; family Aphrophoridae; genus Philaenus; species Philaenus spumarius. Next base: position 418,842 of record JAGFPH010000042.1, read on the forward strand.
GACGGAGTCGATTATTACCACGCTCTGACAGCATACTGGATCGTGTCGATTCGGCTCCGCTCCACGCGGGTTGGGTATAGATATAGCCATAGATCAAAACCAGAAAGAACGTACAATCTCTTCAACTGTTTGTCCATGATAATTTTGCAATGCATGGTAGTTGTGACAGTAGTTGTGATGAGGTGGAATGCGCGCGCATCCTTCCGACACATGTCGGAACGGTGCGGGTCTGTTGATTTATCCACTGCTACGGATTTCCGTGACGGACCGGGTCGGCTGAACTAAGCTCAGCTCGTGTAAGTATAGATGAAGCTTGATACACGATTTGAAAGCACTGGGTGTGTACCCAACCGTCTAGCTCTCCTGATACACAATTCCTCATATGTTTCTAATATTTGTAAAACACTTAGACAGAATGACTGAATGGTTTCCATTTTGGACGTGAAGGATGCAACATTGACAAAGCTTCAAAAACGCTTTGTACAGGTCCCACGTTACCAACGTCGCGCTTTCAACGTCCCGTATAACTTGGGAATTTAACGCACGGTTTTCAGCATTAGCGCACGGTTGGCGCTAATAAGAGCTTGCATACCGTCAACTCATGAACCAGACCACCGGGGCTCAAACATCACTGTAAGAAAATCATGATTGCGTAGGTTAAGAATCATATTTATTTCAAAAAGAACGATTATTTTTTCGTGATCACATCACGAAATTAATTATAAAAAATAATGTAATTTTTAATTGAATAACGACTACGTATTCAACGATCGATTAGTTTAAAATACAATCCACATTACTAAAAAGACCTACTGGAGGGGGGGGGGACAGGTAAAAATGTATTTGTGTTAAAAATTTAAGTTTAGATTTTTAAATATGTATTTTGAATGAGTGGCATAACTTGTATAACCTACTGAATACAAATACAGTAACACATTATTGCTTGTATGTTTACTTGTATGTTGTTGATTAAATAAACTTATCTCACTTTCCCTTGCTGTTATCGTTATTTTGAAAAGATTGAAACGAAATATTATCGTATTTGTACACAACATAATGAAACCTAACCTACAAAAAGTATTGTTATATAAATCAGCTGGTTGGGAAAAGCTTCAATAATCACCTCACTCAAGTCAATGTTTAAACCAAATTTTGTTCACTCAAAATGTACGAGGAAATGTTGAAGCTCCACAAAATGTGTGAGCTTTTGAGTGAGCAAGTGTTTCTGGATTTGTTAATTCAACAAGAATCTCACACAAGTTCTCATACGTTTACAAGTGTAAACGTACCTTTATAAAGGTTAAAAGAACCAGCAAGGTTCAGGTCTACACTTTAATAAAAACATAACATGAAATTAAGAAATTTAAATAGTAGCTTCAAAGTTTGAAATCACCTGTTAATGGAAATATTTTATTCAATTAGTTGATATGGTAATAAATGTAACTACATGTGATATTTCATCAGTATAGGCCTAACCTAAGATTTTTTCCGACTAAATTTACAAATATATTAAAATAAAAAAGGGTTTATGAAAATTAATTGTAGCCTATGTTACTCAGGGATAGTGTAGCATTTTATAGTACAACTATTTTTTCAATCGATTCAGTAGTTCCAGAGATTACCCCCTACATACAAACAAAGGGGTAATCTCTGGAACTACTCTACCGATTGAAAAAATAGTTTTACTAATGAAAAGCTACACTATCCTTGAGTAACATAGGCTAGAATTAATTTTGAATTAAGGGTTAAAACAACACCTAAACCATTAATATTAATTGTTAAACTTTCGTTAAAGCTAGAGAGCTGAAATTTTGTACATTTATTTCTTACAAGATACAGTAGAGCGACGAAAATCTGAACTAATTGAGACCGAGGGGGGTTCGGATTATCAATTTGTTCGGATTTTTGAAAACAACCAAGAAAATGCCATTTAGGCTAAAATATATGCCCTTTAATCGATTAAAGTGGTTAAACAGTAGAAGCAATGATGTAATTACAATACAGTATGTAAGACTACTTACATAATATGATTTAGAAAAACCTGCACGTACACAGTAGGGCCAACATGATTACACTTGTACAGTAACTCTGAATTACAGTACAGTACATAATTAAAAGATCACTTGTATATTATAGTTAACACAAACTAAAAATAAAAAAATACTGTAGGCCTACAGTACGCTACTGTATGTACGACACACTGTTATAATGATTACACAAAGAGAAATGAATGAACTTTCTGTATGTTTATTGTTAGCGCTAAAGCAGCTTATTAGCGTGACAGTGAAAATACTGACAGCCAGTCTGCAGTGAGGGCGTGTGAGAGCAGGTATTAAGAAGTGTTTAAAAAATAATAATAATGTCAAACTGCGTTGAAGATTTTTGTGAAATTTTTAACGACACAATAATTGGAATTTGCGAAAGGGAAAACAAAATTTTTACAGGGGCTGTCTCAGAACGCGTTCGGATTTTTGACGTTTCGGATTATTGACGTTCGGATTATCGACGCTCTACTGTACATAGAAAAAGTAAACTAGATATGCATTTTGTTGCGTGCTGCTAAGGGGTGAAAATGTTATAACAACCCTGAAAACACTAAAATTAATTGTTATATTTTCCTTAAAGATAGTGAGCTGAAAATTTGTAAATTTATTTCTTACAACTTACATAAAAAAAGTATTATAGATTGACACTTTTGTCGTGTGCTGCTAAGGGATGAAAATGTAGTAAAAATGTTGATTGTTATACTTTCCTTAAAGCTAGAGAATAAACCCTTAATAAATTAAGGAATTTAAAAATGAGAAACCACTATCTTACATCCTAATTAAAATAAATAAGACATATTAGAATTTAATAGTAGGGCCTATTTATATAAAATAACCTGTTTGCATTTGCTTCGACGCGAGTCACCGCGAGGTTTGGCGAGCGAAGAGAGCAGGGAGTGGAGCCCTCTAGTTTATTAATAAAAAGATACACTATCCCTGAGTAACATAGGCTAGAATTCATTTTGCTTTAAGGATTGAAACAACCCCTAAAACAATACATATTGAATGTTATACTTTCCTTAAAGCTAGGGAGCTGAAATTTTATACATTTTTTATTTATTACAAGATACATAAAAAAAGGAAACCAGATTTGCATTTTCTCGTGTGCTGTTAATAGTCCAGTCAATGAATGACCAAAATATGAGTGTAGGGAACATGGAGAGGGGGAAAAGCATTTGATTTTGGAAATTTGTTGGGGGTCCTTAGGAGGTAAACAAACTAAAAGTCCCCGCCCCTACCCTGAGGTCCCCTTTTTCAGGTTTTTGCTTATGTCACGAAAACGGTGAGTCGTACAGAAAATTTGTTTGATTAAAAATTAAAGATGACAATATTCCCTTTAAGAATGTTCCTATTATTTTTTTTTTTCATCTAAGACTAAAATGGAGCAGTTACACCCATTACTTGAGGAAGAATGTACACCGATATATAACATTTTTAACATAGGTGGACAGAAAGAGGGCTGGATGCGCTTCGAAACATGAATTTCAATCAGTGCGTTCGTTGGCAAACTGATGGAAAACACGTTTTTAGCGCTTATTGTCGCACTGCTGATCATATATGTAAATATTGATTGATGGGAAAACATTGATAGACTTAGACAAAACTCACTAAGCGGCGGATTTTTGTGCCAGGAAACTCAGATCTTATGTCAGTATCTGCTAGTGTTATATTCATTTATTTTATTCCACTATATAGATACATATACTACATACATACACACATATATTACCACAGGTCCAATTCTAGACCTGTATCAATCCCACCGGAGGTACAAGTACCTGTATGTGGGAGTGGGAGACTTAATATTAAAGCTTAAGAACTAATAAATTAGATATTAACTAAAACTAATAGGAGACAAGAGAGAGAGAAAAATTATACGAAATAACCTCGACATAATACAATTTATAGATCACGATTCAAAATTGGGATTTGCCTCGACTATCCAGCTCTTCAATTTCTTTTTAATACCATTCCTACCTAGCTGTATATTCTTAAGCATCTTTGGTAACATGTTAAAAGTTTTTAAAGCGACATAATGAAAGTTTTTCTTACCAACATTTAATTTATTCTTTGGTAATATTAAATTCTTGCTTCTAGTTATTCCACTGCTATTTAAAAAAAGCATCTCTAAGAAAAACATAATCAAACATTAATGACTCTAAGATAAAACTTTGCTTTATTAATAGTGGAATCTCTTCATATTGACTAGGGAGTATTATTTTAAAAATTCTATATTGCAAATTTTCTAGTTTACTAATAACATTAATATATGCATTACCCCATGCCAAAATTCCAATAAGTAGCTATACTAGCAAAAAGAGCATGAGAAATTGTTAACAAATCACTCAATTTAGTGACTTTTTTAAGTCTAGCAAAAATATACAAGTACCTAGTCCACCCAATTATACTATTGAAATGGTCAGCCCATTTAACACATTGATCAACTAGCAAACCCAGATACTTAATACATCTCTTTCTTTCAATAACACAATTATCTATAGAAATAGCAAATTTTCCTGGTACAGAGTCACTGTAATTATATATGTAAAAGTAATTACCTTTCTTTTATAATTTCTTTTATAATCACTGTAATTGCCGAAAGTCATACAGACTGACTTTACTATGTTTAATGGCAAACTATTTTCATACAACCAGCACTTTACAATCTGTAGGTCACGAGTAAGTATAGCATTCAGCGTTGGCCAGTCATCAGCACCACAAAGAATAGCTGTATTATCAGCGTAGGCTAAAGAATTGGGCATAATCTCAAGAAGGCCATTTATGTAGATAACAAAAAGAAGTGGACCCAGTATGATTCCCTGAGGAACACCAATAGCAATATTCCTAAAAGAACTTCTTACTTTTTTGATTTTTACACATTGAACTCTATTTATTAAGTAATTCTTGAATAATTTCAACACTATTCCTCTGATACCAATACTCTCTAGTTTAATTAATAATCTCTTATGATCAACTGTATCGAAAGCTTTGGCCAAATCAAGAAAAGCAATTGCAGAGGGTTTACTATTATCCAAATTTTTACTCGGAAAGTTAATAAGATTAGCCAAAGCATCCTACATCCTAAATTTTTTAAGAATCCGAATTTATTTTTTGAAATTATATTATTCACTTCAACAAATTGCTACAACCTTACATAGATGGCCCTTACAAAGACTTTACATAAGTTTGAAATTAAAGAAATCGGACGATAATTGTTAGGTTCACTACTAATCCCTCCTTTAAAAATCGGCACCACTTCAGCTTTCTTAAAATGATCTGGGCAATATCCAGATTCTATGCAACAGTTTATAATATGTACCAGAGGTGCAGCAATAAAGACCTTTATCGACTTTAAAACATTGGCATGTATTCCATCAATACCACCATTCTTGTTCTTCAGATCTTCAATTATACGAATTACTTCCTTCTCATTAGTTGAAGTCAAAAACATGGACATATAAAAATAATTTAGAGTTAAATATTTAAGATATTATTAAATACAAATTATGTCTTACTATGCTCTTCACCTTTTCTCCAGTAAATATTTTATTGACTTACCTTTGCAAATTTTTCTAACATTGCTGATGATCCCTGGGTTTGCGTAACCCCAACAAATACAGATATTTTTGGAATGCTTCCAACACTGTAAGTAGCCCCATGGAGTGACCAGTTATCAGTCACTTCTGTTGCCGTTTCATCTATCGCAAGCCCAGTTGGTTGACTTTTTTCATTACCCATTCTTTGCACACCTTTTTTGTTTTCTTTTTTTTGTCCAGTGGTTTAAACTAAAACGATTGCAACATATGTACAGTTTATAATCTTTAGTAAGCTAATTGATACTTGTTCATGAAAAAAAAACAAATCTGGTGTATTTATTTAACTTATTCACACTAATAAGTACTTAAAAATGGTGTGTTGGGTGTGCTTAGGTGAAACTTTTATCTTCGACAAGATTCATTAACAAATGCTTCTAAGTCCTAAGATTAGAACAAGAACTGATGTTAAAATATGTATTCATTAACTGATAACATTATTCCAACAAATCTATAACAAACGAAGCTTAACTTACAGTCTGATTGGCACTATCAGTACAATAACTGAGTATAGTTACAAGTACACATTATTTATAAAATATGAGTGCATAGCAGATATAGTATAAGGTTTGTACTGCTCAACAAAATTTTTAAAATTTTTTGGTGTTACTAAAAATTATATTTATATGGCATCAATATATTTCTAAACATAAACACTTTATTCAGAGCAAAAATTGAATTTGTTATATTTAGTTATTTTATTTCATCGCTTTTAATTATTAATGAATAGAAATTAATTATTAGTGATGTACTAGACAGTGTGTTTTTTTCGATTATTTCAATCGAAAATATGATTGACAAACGTGTTGGCTACAGTCTTAAGCAGAAGTTACGGACTTTTTTAATCAGTGGAATATATGGACTGTACTGTTTACCGTGTTTGTGCACGTTTTTACTATGTATACTGTAAGTGTAAGTAAACCTATTTTCTATTGATACAGTTGAAGGCTTAGTTTTGTATAAGTTGTAGTGAATGAAGTTCAGTACAGTACACTATTCTTTACATCTGTAACTCGAATTTTCATTAGGTTTACCTCTATATCTCGTTACCTCTGTAAGTCGAATTTAATCAAAAATTACCTCTATAACTCGAACTATGCCCAAGTCGAACTACACGTAACTCGAAGAAAAATCGTAGTCTCGTGAATTTCGAGTTAGCGAGAGTCGACTGTATTTCTAACTGTTTGGCCAATATATTTCTTCGAACATGATTCACAATTAATGCAATAAATACTGGATTTTTTTCTTGTAGTCTTTAACGTTTCCTAATATTTTGGCAATACTGTTCTTTGATGTGAACGTTACGTTAAGGTTTGCATGTATATTGAAGGATGTTTTAATTGTGTTAGATAACGGCGGAATGTCTGCCGTACTTAACCTTTAGTGTCTCAGTTAGCGTGCATTGTTGTCTTTTCATTTCCTTGGACATTATTTTGTTTATAATGTGGTCAATTCCTTTGTTTTTTTTTCTGTATCTGATAAATGCTTCGGCCAGGTAACCTTCTTGATATGAGGGTAGATTGACCAAGCAGAGGACCATAGAGTTAAAGGCTGCTTTTTTGTGTGCAGGTGCATGAGATGAATCGTGTGTTATAAATCTGTGTTCTAATGCTAAATAACATGTTATTGTTTTGTCTAGACACGAGAATGTCTAAGAATGTCAAACTTGTGTCTTTTCCTCTTTTTTTTTTTGTGTGGATTTTATAAAACCCATTTATTCTTCACAAAAATCTTCTAAACTTTCTTGTCAAACACAGGAAATATATAGTCAACATACCTAAGCCAAACACGAGGCTCCCCAAAGCAGAACATCAAGTGACGGTGCGACATTGTCGCAGAACGAAAAGAGGGCTGCAGAAAGATATCGTATAGAATAAACGTTTTTTGCAAGTCATAGGCAAAAATTTAAACTCGATCTTTACGACTAGTTCAACTATTACAATTTTATCATCTCTATACTAGCCAATACTTATCATTTGTACACTAATCGATCTGTTTCGTTAGTCGTTCCACTTCAAATGACATTCTGACTATTGATTCTAGTCCGTCGACTAATCGACTACCGTACATAAGGGACTAGGCCTAGTCGAATAAACAACTAGTTTAACTAGTCGATTAGCCCATCAAGATGTTGATTGCTATTGATGCATGACTTGAAAACATTAAGAACATAGCAGCTGCCTCTGGCGAGCATGTTGTTTGCAGTTTGCTCATAAAAAATCATTTTAAACAAATTTTAAAGTCATTATTTGAGATAGCATCCAGGTGATGCAGTTAAGTTCAAATCTGTCACCAGCGCAGATATTAAAAAAATGTTAATTAACGACGGGTCCATGGCAAAAAAAGAAGACAGAAGAAAGTGGTGAAGTTGAGGTCAATGTAGGCCTAATACTTCATTGACGAATTGAATAGGCTCCTCTTAAATCAAGTAATTTGTTTGATACTAGCGAAATTTAAAAACTTCTGGAGAAAATAAACGGTAAGTTACACAAATTAAATTAATTATAGGTCTACTTTATAATTAGCTTATGTTATTCTCAGAAACGTAGTTGTTGTCAAATAAATATTAAGTAGGCCTAGGTCTTTATTAAGTTTGGTTAAAATGTAGGAGAGCATGAATCGGTGAAATTGTTTTCATATTCTGAAAGTATACATTAAACTGACTCTGAAAACACCAAAAATATCCGCGGGAAATAATAATTATAAAAATTACAAGAGAAAAAAGTCCAAAATATCTATAGAGGTTAACTTCAGCAATTTTGCTGTTTGCACTAAATAAAAGAGAAAAAATCACTTCACAGGCACTAAAAAGGTAAACAATAAATAAACTAAACAAAATGAATGGAAAAATTCAATGAATTGCTTACGAATTCGAACGTTAAACCTCTATGATTAATTTATTACTAAAACTCCTGTACGTTATTTATTATTCTTGTACTCGCAGAAAGTTTTTCGTCTTAGCATCAACCGTTGAAGCAAGATAAAACACATTCTGCTTTGAACGAGGCTAATGTAATACTCATTTAATTTATAGGCCTTATATATATATATATAT
>JAGFPH010000042.1:456890-472011 GCA_018207615.1 Philaenus spumarius
TAATTTTGGCGAACGTTTGAACAAACAAAAAATTGTTTACCATAAAGTACTAAATAATTTTAAAACAATAAATTATAAAATGGAAAAGGACGGTCAATATAATTTGAGACCAAACCCCACACCGAGTAAGAAGGCTAAACATGCAGGTAGCACAATCACATCGTCCGCCCCGCCGAAAGGAAAATGTAAACGCGGAACGGGAAGAAATTGAAGAAGAAGTATCATTAAATGAAACGTGTATAGTAAACACTACAGCGGAATCAGAGTATTTACAAACGGGTGAAGAAAGAAGGGTCGATAGTACCGAACAACCTGATCACACGAAAACAACCGATAAACCGATAAGCGCCGACAATCGTGATGACAATCCACCATTATGGATTGATGCTATTTTTTCAAAATTACAACAACTACAAAGCGGACAACAACAGCTACAGAGCGATATTCAAGAACAGCTTAACCGACACTTAAAAGACGTCAAGGCACACATGGACGATTTGGAGGAGAAACTCGGAAGAAGGATGGAAGCTCAAAACCAAGCATTACGGGCAGAGTTACGAGAAGAGTTCCAGACGCAATACAGCGAACTGCGAAAGGAATGCAAGGAACAGAACCAGCAGCTCAGACAAGACATGAAGGACCTCACAGACCAACAAAAAGAGGATATGTACAGTCAACTGAAATCTCGAGACGCAAACCTAAAAGAAGATTGCAACCGTTACACTGATCAAGAGTACGGGCGATTAAAGAGCTCCTTGTCGAATGTTATCGAGCAGACCCAAGAAAAGATGGCTGAGCAACAACAGAGGATTGTACGCGTAGAAGATAGGCTGACGGAACATGGAGGAAAACTTCAGGAGCTAGAGAAAGGTCTGCAGGCGGATCAACAATCGTATCAACCGAACATCTACGTATCCTGCACAGGGTCAACCAACGGAGGATTGGACCTCACTACACCAAAATTTCACGGGCGTGAGCATAACCCTAAAGAACACCTCAGGAAAATACAACGATATTACGAACGCCGTAAAGCTACAGATAATTCACCCGACACTCCAGAAAAGCTGTTCGACATAATAGACGCATGCCTAGAGTCACACGCAGCAAGATGGTGAGACGCTCGCCAGAACCGACGTAAAAACGTGGGAAGACTTCCAAGAAGCCTTTGAGCAAAAGTACTGGAGTAGAGAAGTACAAAAGGGAATACGCCAGAGATTAGATGTGGTACGATATCACCCGAACAGAAGACTTAGCAGAGCAGAGTATTTTACCGAAAGGGTTATAACAATGAAACTCATACAACCGCCAATATCTGACGAAGAAATTGTTAACTGTCTCGCAGAACATTTTGAGAATATAATACAAGACGCGCTAGGAGGGTCCAGAACATAACCACTGTGAAATATTTCGAATTAATGCTACAGAGAGAAGATTTACAAGAACTCCACAGTAGAAGCAAAGGATCGAGTGCACCAATATCACCTCAATGATGAAACCAGCCTAGATTTACACCAATAGCTGAAGGGAGAAGAGAAACTCCAAACCAACAGTTTAGACCATCAAATCTTCATAATTGGCAACATACACCCCCAGGTTTCACATTCCGACCCAGACAAGGACCGTACACAACAAACCTACGACCACAAGAAACCTACCCGAACAGGAACGACAACCATTACACCCACACAGGAAGCTCAAACGGACAGCAACACAGACCATTTCAACACCCTGATAGAGAACGAACACGACCGCATACACAATTAACGACAACAGAGAGGACCACCTAGAGAACGAACACGCGATTACCCAACAAACGAACAACGGAATGTATGCCATGCAGTAGTGGAGAATATTCGGAACACCAATACTACAGAGCCACCCAGGAGCGGGTCATCGCTTCAGGAAAACTAAGGAGCACGGGAGGAACAACCGGCCAAGACAAAGAAACAACACAAGACCAACCTCCATCACGACACTCTGATCCTAGGACCTTGCCTGTGCTACACTTTGACCTCGGAATAAAATGGCCTAAAAACGAATACAATAATCAAAATAACTGGAAAATGGACATTCATAAACACGTTACATGCATCAGCAATCTATTTTGTGAATGATAAGGAATTTCTACTAGAGGAAGACGAACAAAAGCAGGATGATATACTATCGCAAAAAATATACAGATGCCCGCAGATAGAAATCAAAATAGGCACACACACAGTTTCCGCACTTTTAGATACAGGATCGAATATCAGTTGTATATCTGAAGATTGGTTTTTAAAACATAAATACAGTTTAAAACATTAGAGGAGTTACCAGCCACAAATTTATACATTCGGACCGCAGTGGGAGCAAAAAGTAAACGGATTTCAAGGATAATCATGCTGGATGCACAGATAAAAGATCAAAATTTTATTTTACAAGCAATCTTAGTTCCAAATTTAATAAAACACCTTATCATAGGAATGGATTTGATTAGTATACTAGAGACGGCAATAGACTTTAAAACTAATGAAATAAAAATGAAAATAAACAATAGAATAATAGATTTGAAGTTTGAAGAAGTTACCAATGAAGGAATTACGTATTTTATCAACGACGACTATGATAATTATATAAATGAGAACGACGACGATAAGCAAAGCCATATGAAAATATATATAATGATAATAATAACGAAGACGAAATAACTAAAGCAAGGGTAATAAATGAAATAATTGATAAAAACGATATGTTAAACTGTAAACAAAAGCTACAACTAAAAGAGACCATCACCAGATTTAAACAAATATTTTCTGAGAAACCAGGTTTATGTAACCGCTATATACACAAACTACAAGTCAAAGAAGATAAAACATTCAAATGTCAAAGCTATCCAGTACCAATATCACAACAAAACGCAGTGGCACAGGAAATAGAAAGGATGATATAAAACAAGGCATCATTGAAAGGTCAAACAGTACATTCATTAATCCAATTATCCCAGTACAAAAGTAAACCGGAGAACTACGTTTATGTTTAGATGCAAGAAGGTCTAACGAAATTATCGAACCAGCCTATGAGAGAAACCGAAGCGTAAACGAAATTATTGCTAAAGGAAGAGGTTGTAAATGGCTTGGCACAATCGATTTAACAGCATCATATTGGAAAGTTCCACTAGAAGAACAATCTAAGAAATATACAGCGCTCCAATTTCGAGGCAAGACTTATCAATACAAAGTCACACCATTCGGAATCTCAACTTCGCAAGCTGCACTAGTGAGAGCACTGGATTATGTATTCGACAATAAAATAGAAACATTCACCATGATATACGTGGACGATATTTGCGTCATTTCATCCGACTTCGATCAACATTTACAGCATCTCATATAAATCTTTCAAAAATTACAAGACGCAAACATGACAGTAAATCTAAGAAAATCTATCTTTTGCAGAGATTCAGTCCCATTCTTAGGGTACACGATGACGTCGTCAGGACTACAAATGGATAATAGCAAAGTACAACCGATCCTCAAATTCCCATCACCTAAAACCAGGAAACAATTAAAATCATTTCTTGGGTGTATTGGAACTACATCAAATTTATAGACCATTTTGCTCATACCATACAACCAATCTTACACTTAACTTCAAAGAAAACAAAATTCAATTGGACTGAAAAAGACGAAAAAACATTCACAGACATAAAAAACTTATTCCTCGCAACACAAATTTTACATCACCCAAACCCAAATCAACCATTCTATTTAAACACGGATGCTTCAGAATACGCAATAGGGGGACACTTATATCAAATCAACGAAAGTGGGAAGAAAGAAGCTGTTTTATTTTTATCACGAGTATTACAACCAACGGAACGAAGGTATACAACGACCGAAAAAGAATTACTTGCGATCATCTACTGTCTACAAAAATCAATATACATCGTTTATGGCATGGACCTAACCATAATAACTGATAACCAAGCTTTAACATTTATTAAAAATTGCAGACTCCTTAACGCAAGATTAACACGATGGGCATTAATATTACAGGACTATAACTTCAAAATATCTCATTGCAAAGGAACTGAAAACCTAACAGCTGACGCACTTAGCCGAATCAAAATTATAACGACCACAACCAAGACGACCAGCAACATGAACTGACAATTGCATATATACAAAGGATCCAAGACACCAAATTAAACGAAGAATTAAGTAGACTTGATGAAAACCAATTAGTCGATCCGAAACTAGCAGAATTAAGATCAAAATTAGAAAGAACAGGCGAGAAAAAGATATAATACTGGAAGACCGATATCATATCAGCAAAGGGATTTTATACCAAAAATTAAGAAATAAATGGTTAATAATCATCCCAGAACATCTGATAGACCGACTTATATGGGCCAGTCACGAATATTATTTACACTGTGGCACGAAGAAATGTTTCGATATCCTACGGGAAAGTTTTATCTTTAAAAATATGGGACGACGGATCAGAACCATTTTATCTACATGCGACCCCTGCCAAAGTTATAAATACAACACACATCCACCGATAGGAATAGCGAAAGGAATTTCATGCAAAGGAAAAAACCACCAAGTCGCAGTGGACATCATTGGACCACTACCAGTTAGTATCGGGAGAGTAAAATATATACTCATCGTATTGGACATCTTTACAAAATTTGTAAAATTATACCCCATAAGAACAGCCAATTCAAAGCTATTTTGCAAAAACTTTTTGAAAACTATTTCCCTCAATTCGGCATACCACAACGATTACAAAGCGATAACGGAACTCAATTTCGCAGCAAAGCCTGGAAAAACAAATTAAAGGAACAATCCATTGAGATAATATATAATCCATACTACCACCCTCAGACCAATATGGCTGAACAACCCATACGAGAAGTCAAACGATGTCTACGGACTTATTGCTCTCAACAAAATAAAAATTGGGCACGATACATTCCAGACATTAATGATATGTTAAATGAAGTCCATAATGAAACAACCGGTTTTACTCCAAATGAGTTACAGTTAGGACGAAGGGACATCCGATCTTGGGAACCGTTCATCAAAAACCAATACCAAAACGATATACCATTAGAAACAAAAATATTTTTGGCAAACCAAAGAATTTGAGAAAAACAAGAGAAAAGAGCCAACAAACGAAATAAAAATTCAAAGCCAACTAATTTCAAAATAGGAGATACAGTACTTATAAAGAATTTCTCTCTATCAAACGCTACTTATGGAGAGACAGCCAAACTTTTCGAAATATTTCAAGGGCCATATGAAATTAGCAGGAGTATTGGAAGTTCCACGTATTTCATAAACGACACACACACAAACAGAGAATATGGACCATACCACATCTCAACCATGAGACCATACAAACACAATCATTCATCACAATAACAAACCGACCGTATGGAAGACAAGCGAGGTCATTGAACCTGACACCGACTTTAAAGGGAATAGCATAAGACTTTTAAAGGTGATACATTCAAACAAAACGTCTACTTGACAGACAGCCTTACCACTACAAAAACAAAAATACTTCACTGTGCTTTTAATTTTATAAAATACATCTCGAGAAATACACTTTTTAAAATTTAGTGAAGGGAAATTGAAACAGTTCAGTATTTATGTTGTAAATTATTAAATAAACTAATCTCGGCCTACACGAAATCCAGAGCGCCAACGCGATATATCCACGATACTCGACAACTCAATTTAGCATTAGAAATATAAGAATATTATAAAGTCCCACGTAAAAAATATTAATAGTAAATATACGAAAGAGAATTGATAAAAGAAAATCTGGCCTATAGGAACTATAATATGTTTACCATTTATCACAAAAGGCCCGAAACGTAAACCAAAACCATTAAAGAAATAACTAAAGAAACAAGTGACATACACGACACTGGATAAGAAAATCAACATTACAACCCAACCGGTTCGACACGAATAAAACATGAAAGTAAATTATCCTAAAATATTAATACATCTTGTGGGCTAAATTATCTTTCAAACGTACATTTCACAATTTTAATAAAAATTCATTTATTTAAACACAAAGCATGTAAAGAGGACGTATCTACGAAATTTCGCTAATTCAATCGACACACGAAAATAGCCCCGCCTCCAGCACACTTCTGATTGGCTGACGACATTATGAGCCGCTACATTCAAATTATAAATTCAGGCATAAAATAAGAGTTTGTTTCTTAAAAAATAATTTAAAACTAAAGAATAATTAGATAGAATAAAATAAAATATACAAAAAAAATAATATAAGTATCATATCATAAATCATGTCCAATCATCAGATATTGTATCCATTTTAAATATATGTAAATCATCTGGGACACAGATTTTAGTGACGAGATTATATGTGAACCCCGTGGAGAACAATGGTCTAAAAAGTACAATTTAATTTGAGTGCAGAAATAACCATTGAACAGTATCGATGTACATATTTTGTGCCGGATATATATGCTGTATCTTGCAGTGAAATACCTTAAAACAGTGATACATCCTTATGATAATCAAGACAACAAATTTGGGTGAGATAAAACCATTTTAATACAAACATATCTGACTTTATAACCTTATTCAAAGAAACCAAATTCACATAAAAACCTTTATAGTGGAAATTTTGTGCAACGAACAATTAGGTTGTAGGACGGAGAGTCCCCGGGTAATCCGCACAAGGGTCGATCGTAAAATATTTGAGCGAAGCTGGACCGAGGGTCCCCAGCCGATCCCTCATTAGCGCGGGGACCCTCGGTCCTCTCCTGCCAAGAGAGGATTAACGGCCAGGTCACTGAAATACTCCATCCTGGGCTTTACCTCTTTCCACCATGTTTATTTTGCATTCTCAGTTGCATTAGAAACGTTTATAGTGCATTTCTAACTACAAACTTCGATATAATTAGAATAAAAAAAAAACTAGAGGACTAACCTAAACTGTTTAGTCACAGTATGTTGCCGATAACAGTATAATTGTAGGAACCTGCTTGGGGGGGTAGTTTTCCGGGGGGTAGTATTCCGGCGACCCGCTTTTGCTAGGGGGGGGGGGGGGAGTATTCCAGTCGCGGACACGGCTCCCATATTGGTTAGTTGGCAGATTTCGTGACGTCACGTTTCACCTGGGGGGGTAGTATTCCGCATCCCCTGAAATATTACAAGTTAGCTACTTGCAACATACGAGACGTTTGCAGTTTAAAAAAATCAAAAGGACAACGATTTTAAGCACCAGGCGAGCTTTTATTGCTGTCCCTTGTCAACCTTTTTCAAACCCCATCCTAATCCTATAAGTGCGAGAGCGGACCGAGAGTCCCCGGTCAACCCCCCATTAGTCCGGGGACCCCCGGTCCTCGCTTACCGAAACAGGTAAAGAATTTTCAGGTCATTTTTGGCCCGGGACCCTCGGTCCGGTTCCCGAACAATTAATATTAAGACTTTCGAACTTTCTTTCTAAAATCATCATCATTATTCTATGTTCTCATTAAATTTAAATAAGTAATAATTAGTCTAAGCTACTGTATATATATATATAATTTATAACTTTTTTTTTTTTTTAAACCCCTAGCCTGAGATCAAATTAATAATTATAACATTAATAATATCTGAGCAAGCCATATATAATTTATTTGTTTAAAGAGTTTGTAGTTATGTGAGAGTCTAATTTAACTTTTGTTGTAGAATTATAAATACAAATACAAATAATTCTTAACCGATAATCCCATATAAACTATATGAATATACTCAGTGAAGGGATTACAGACAATATTTCAAATATAAATTGTTAATTATAATTATTGAAGAATTAAAGATTTTTATTGTTATTATTTAAAGAAAGTGGGTATTTATTCTTTATAATAAACTATTAGAAGAACATATAAGTATTTCAGTGAAGGCAAATTAATTGAAATATAAATTATCAAAGGAAATTTAAAAGATTAAACAAATTTATATTATTTAATATTTCAAAATATTAAAAACCTTTCACAGGAAGGAAATTAAGTGGAGAATTAATTGTAAATAAAATGTATAAATATGGGAGATTGCAGTAGGGTATTTTATGAATAATAAAATACTACTTATCTTCAATATAATTAAAAGATAAATGTTGTAAATGAATATTGTATTGCTTTGTATGTTAATGTTAAAGAATTTGTTATTGTTTTGTTATGGATTTTATTTTAAAAAAAATATAAATATATTTTGTTTTGTAAAGAAAATCTAAGGGGACAGTTGTAATGATTTTTAGGTTAAGCGAATAATGTAATAGCCTAGGTTAATGACGGAATGATCTGATTTTTGAATAGCGAAGGATTTGATCGTTGATCTCAATTATGTGATGAAATATCCTTATTTTAAAATAATATGTCACTATGCTTTTATGATAATGAGCTTCTTGTTCTAAAAAGTGATATGTTGAAGAAAAAAACATTTTCCCTATTAAATTCTAATATGTCTTATTTATTTTAATTAGGATGTAACATAGTGATTTCTTATTTTTAAATTCCTTAATTTATTAAGGGTTTATTCTCTAGTGTTAAGGAAAGTATAACAATCATTATTTTTACTACATTTTACCCCTTAGCAGCATGCGACAAAATTTCAATATATGATACTTTTTTTATGTATGTTATAGAATATAAATGTACAAATTTTCAGCTCACTAACTGTTTAAGGAAAACATAACTGTATAAAACGCTGACCGGTGGACAGATGAACCAAAGCATTGAATCCATTGGTTGCATAATAAATTAGCGTAATAAATGAGCATATAACGGAGTGAAACGAAATTACATTACCCCTACTACTATTTCGTTACTATCACATTAAATAATTAAAATTTTTTTTAAACCCTAAAAGGTTTTAACCTATAGTAGTATTTAGTCACAGCATATTTACTTTTTACTTAACCTGGCCGATAACAGTAGCCTATGATTATATTTCGTTATTATCACATTATATAATTAAAATTAAAAAAACCTAAAAGGTTCTAACCTATAGTATTTAGTCACAGAATGTTTACTTTTTACTTAACCTGGCCGATAACAGTATGTTTGTACTTTAAAAACGTATGTAGAGTTGAATTGGCTAAAACGTTTTTTCTACACAAAAGAGAACAAGACAAATCCGGCAACGCTGGTAGAACGCTGAGAAAAACATGTCGCCTCTTTGCAATGTAAAATCCCATAAGGAACATTTGATTTAAAAGTTTTTAATAATGTACGTGTTGAAGATGGTTAAATATTGCTTTCCCGTCATCAGTGAAGTGTATAAATACAGTAAAACCTCTCTAATCCGAACCTCTCATGTCCAAAACCACCGATATTCGGCATAATAAAAAATAATAAATACTAAATATATCAAAATTGAATATTTTCAACCAGGTAGCGATTGATGTTTTTGAGTTAGGCAGTAGAGCGTTGTTTCCGCGAATGTGTAGAAAGCAAGTGAATCACCACAAAGCAAGTCCCAGCAAGTGATCAGAGGAATGATGTACAGCCAGAAACGAAAAAACAAGATAGTGAAACAAACTAAGAAATTGTTCAACTTCTCAGAAACTTTCCCGATTGTGACGAAATAAACAATGATGGAGTAAATGAGTGGATGAATGAAGATGAAGTTTATAAATTTACTGACAGTGATATTATCGACTTAGTGAACACAGAGCCAGCACTTATCAAAGATGAAGAGCAAAAGCAATCCATGACGCATTATGAAGCATTCCAGGCGTTTGAACAGCTGATCGACTACGTCAAACAATAAGAAGAAGCTACAGCAGCCGATCTCTTCCTTTTTCGCAGATGGAGAGGTATTTCGTCAAAGGATTCAGTGTGCCGAGCAAACCACAATTACATCGTTTTTTACATAAAAATGACATGAGTGCAAATTTAACTTGTACAAAGTAAGTTTTTACCGTATTTAAGTCAAAACTTTTTATTACTTTTCCCCATTTTTAATTTACGGTAATTTTATTAATACTAATTGAATACTAATACATAGTAGGCCTAGTACAATGTACATAAATTAATATACGTCCGGTAGTTTTTTTACTTTAGTGTAATAATTGTTTGGAAATGTTTGTACTCTTTTATGAAAAGGTATACTGTGCGGTTTGTTGTTCATTTCTACCACTTTACCCATGTTAAAAAAGCCTCTCTGGAATCCGGATATTGTGGTATCCGGATCGGCCGGCGCCACATTGATCCAGATATAAAAGGTTTTACTGTACTATATTTATAAAGAAAAAAGTTAAGGATTGTGTACTTATAGTAGTATCGATTGACAAGCTATTGTAAACTAATACCGAAAATATAGTGATTATAATACTCGTTTACATTTCCTCTGGTGGTGCGCAAAATTAGTGAGATTTACAGTATCGAAACCCCATCAAAGGATTCTACTAACACTGTTGCTGAAACTCATTCTGATTCAGATTACTAAGGTATGTACCAAATAACACTAATTCAGCACTTAAGTTGACTGTGAGTTCATATGAAAAAGTTTGTAATTGAGGCCACTATACCGAAGAATTACCAACTTAAATGTCTCAAGTCACATTATTACCGGTATGTTTCTAGTGTAGCCTACTTTCCTCAAAATAAGGTCTCAAGTTGATGCTAATTCAATAAGTAGGCCTAGTGGGGCGCAAATTGGTAAAAATTTACTTTAACTTGTCAATCGATTCTAAGGGAATTTGATATAATATGAAAGAACACATCTAACTGATTCTAAAAACAACAAAAAATTTTCCAGGAAATAATTTGTAGTTAGGAGTTATGAAAGAAATAAAAGTTGAAATTATATAGGTTAAGTTTCGACTTTTCCACAATATTTCACATAATTATAACAAAATAAATCACTTTAACATACACCAAACACGTAAGAATTAAATAAAGTAAACAATATTAATCCCGAAAGAACACACAAAGCAATAAAATTAGAATATAATGTAACAAAACGTAAATTACGCAAACAATAACATTGTACCTTTAAGAACAATAGAAACTACAGTATAACTGCGTATTTAAAATGGAATTTCATCAACATTGCCAAATCGAACAATAGGTTATTATACTGAATGGGGTGTTTATAAATCGGTGAAATGTGGACTAGTAAAACATTGTTCAGGGTGTCTAGAGATATGACCTTTTGAAATTCCCTGACTTTTCCCTGACATTTCCCTGACTAAATAATTTTTTCCCTGACCAATTTTAGAAAAATTACAAACAAAACCATGCTAATTTAATTTTAGTAAATCTATCAAATTATATTGGTGAGCAAATAAATTTTTAGGGAATTAATTAAATATTTAATTAAACACGGTAATATTATAACAGTTCAATATTTAATACTATCTATGTTAATGTACCAACCACCAGCAGTTGCAAATTACGCATTTATGTCTATAAATATTGAATTACTCAAATTATATATTATTACATTATAACAAAAGAAATAACTTCAGTAATTGGTTTTTGTAATCCAGCTACCAGTAAAGATTTGCATTGAATATTTAATTAATTGATACGAAGATACCCAAATTCAAAAACATTTAATAACAAAACTAACATTTTTAGAAAGAGAACGTTAGAGAAAGGTTTCAAAGTCATATCACGGCAAGTGCATTGGAACAAGCTGCCACAATCACACGCTTGACTTGCCGATAATTGTCTTTACGTATCAGAATATATAGTTTTCTTATTGATTAATTTAGAAGTTCATCTTATCTTTAATGTTTATTTTCTCAAATAAAAATTGTATTAATCTATGATTTTAAATAGTCATTTTAAACTATTTTCCTTAGAAATGTTATTTTCCCCTGACCTCAACCAAAATTCCCTGACTTTTCCCTGATTTTTCCAGAAAAGTAAAATTCCCTGACTTTTCCAGGTTTTCCCTATTTTCCCTGTTGCTAGACACCCTGATTGTTATTATCACATTATATAATTAAAAGAAAAAAAACCTAAAAGGTTCTAACCTATACTGTTTGCTTTCTACTTAATCTGGCCGATAACAGTAGGCCTATGATTATAATATTTCGTCGTTATTATCACATCATATACCCTCAAATTTAAAAAAAAAACCTAAAGGTAATAACAATACTATTTAGTCACAGTACCTTATATTTACTAACTTCATCTGGCCGATAACAGTATGATTATAATATTTCATCGTTATTATGACATTATAATATAATTAAAATTAAACTAAAGGCACTAACTTATACAAGCCTATTTAGTCAAGCAGTATGTTTACTTTTAACTTCATCTGGCCGATAACAGTGTGATTATAATATTTTGTCGTTATTATCACATTACATAACTAAAAAAAAAAACCTAAAAGGTACTAACCTATACTATTTAGTCATAGTATGTTTACTTTTAACTTCATCTGGCCGATGACAGTATGATTATAATATTTCGTCATTATTATCACATTATATAATTAAAATTAAAATTAAACTAAAGGCACTAACCTATACTAGCCTATTTAGTCACGCAGTATGTTTACTTTTAACTTCATCTAGCCGATAACAGTATGATTATAATATTTTGTCGTTATTATCACATTATAGGGAATTTAAAAAAAAAAAAAAACCTAAAAGGTACTAACCTATACTATTTAGTCATAGTATGTTTACTTTTAACTTCATCTGGCCGATAACAGTAAGATTATAATATTTCGTCGTTATTATAGGCCAGTCGGTAGGGGTCAATTTAGACCAAAAGTTCCAGTAATTTACAATACGGCTGATTTTTTTTTTTATAAGTCCATTAAAGTATGTAGATTAACATAAAAAAAAGTTTACCAGTCTATCAATTTCCCAAAGTCGAAAAAAAAATCGATTATCATTTTTTTTCGATTATCCTTAATATTTCGAGCTGGGATAAAAATAGAGAAAAATAAAAAATACCATCGTGTAGGGGAAGTATTTTTCAACAAAAAAGGTCATATGTATTTATTTCGTCCGAGCAATGGTTTGTCTGGAAAAAATTCGATAATGCAGGTATGTATTTTGCAGCAGGGGAAATCACTAAAAGGGGACATCTTATTCATATATTAAGCGTTGGCTCATTCTAAATTGACTGAATTTTATTATATCGAATTGAAACTTGGTATAGGAATTAAAATATATATTTTAAACATTTATGCTGAGTCTCAGCTTGTTATCTTGAAAATTACCCGATCTAGGAGTCGATTTCGATTATCGATTTTAGGAGTATCTGACCCACCAATTCATTTTAAACAGCTCCAGTTTAGAAACTTTTTGGAATATCAACATCAAATTTGTTTTACAAGTTGCGTACACCAGTATAAATATTCTTAGTAAGTATGAAGGTTTTTTGTAATGCTATTTTTAAAAACGAGGCGCTTGAAAATAGTCTTCTGTTTTACCTATCTCGTTTTAACTATAACACCTTTGGATTCAACGGCTTCATTTTCGACATTTTTGAACATATCGATTTAAAAATTGGTACATAAGTTAAAAACACAATTGTGTTTTGCTATACTTATTTTAAAAACTATATTAAAACAATTTACTAATCTGCAGCCGATTAACTCAAGCGTTTTGATTAAAAATTTAAAAAGGTCTAAAATTATACTTTTTTAAGTTACTTGTGCTTTGAAAAGTAAATAATAAAAAAGGTTTATACTCCTTGATCTTGTTTGAATCTATATATTTAACTTGTAAAAAAACTTTCAGGTTGATATTTTGAAAATTTTCTAAACTGGAGCAGTTTAAAATGAATTGGTGGGTCCGGTACTCCTAAAATCGATAATCGAAATCGACTCCTAGATCGGGTCATTTTCAAGATAACAAGCTGAGACTCAGCATAAATGTTTAAAATATATATTTTAATTCCTATACCAAATTTCAATTCGATATAATAAAATTCAGTCAATTTAGAAAGAGCCAACGCTTAATATATGACGGTAATTATATACAACGGTCTTGGTCTATGTTTTTTCACTTGTAATTTAATTAAATATCCCTTGCTGAGGAAGTGTGTAAGCGGAAAAAAAAAAAATATATATAATAATAATAATAATATATGAATAAGATGTCCCCTTTTAGTGATTTCCCCTGCTGCAAAATACATACCTGCATTATCGAATTTTTTCCAGACAAACCATTGCTCGGACGAAATAAATACATATGACCTTTTTTGTTGAAAAATACCTCCCCTACACGGTGGTATTTTTTATTTTTCTCTATCTTCATCCCAGCTCGAAATATTAAGGATAATCGGAAAAAAAATGATAATCGATTTTTTTTTTCGACTTTGGGAAATCGATAGACTGGTAAACTTTTTTTCATGTTAATCTACATACTTTAAGGTACTTATAAAAAAAATCAGCCGTATTGCTAATTACTGGTAGTTGTAACCTATACCGACTGGGCTATTATCACATTATATAATTAAAAAAAAACCTAAAAGGTACTAACCTATACTATTTAGTCACAGTATGTTTACTTTCTACTCAATCTGGCCGATAACAGTAGGCCTATGATTATAATTTTTCGTCATTATTATCACATCATATAAGGTAAGTCACCCAAATACCGAACGCTTAAGGATATATTACATGTTATTGTCCTATTAATAGTTGACTAGTCGAACTAATCCTGTATATTGTGGTATTTACAGTTTTTCTAATGTTTTGTTTTGATTTTTCTGCACTGGAAATGAATATAATACCAATATATCAATAGTATTAATTATTTTAATAACTTAGGTAAAAAAATCAACCTTAGCCTAATACCGAACGACCCTTACCGTCATACCGAATTTTACCGTCCAAATACCGAACTACTACGACTCCCGCTATTTGAAATACAATTGACAAGTAACTTTTACCTTACAACAGCTATTTTGATGATGAAACTCTGAAAGATATAAGTTAACCTAACCAAGAAGTCAATCTTACCTGCTTTGTGAAAACACGGAGTAATAAAAACAACATATTATTTAGAACATGGAATAAAAACTTAAAAAGTCATTGCACTATATAAAATCTTTTATTCAAGCTAAACAAAATATATTTTGTCACTGCTCTTTGGTTAGCGATTAAACTCGCGGTAAACATAAATTATT